>JAHBCN010005139.1:0-57875 GCA_019359885.1 Listronotus oregonensis
AATTTAGTTTTCTAAATTACAATGTTATAAGTCAAAACCCCCGGTAAAAAGTTTAATTTTATCTTTAGGCTTTACCATGGTCCTATAAAGAAGAAAACCCAGAAACTGGTGACTTTTACTGGACAGGTTACTGTGCCGATTTTGCACAAAAATTATCTGAAATTATGAATTTCGATTATATTTTCGTGGAACCAAAAACGGGCACGTTTGGAGAAAAAGTTAATGGTACATGGAATGGAGTAGTGGGTGATTTGGCCAGAGGCGTAAGTAAAGAAGCAAAATTTTTGATTAATGACATAAATTATTATTTTTTATATTATGATGCAAAATATAATATAATGATGCAAAAGACTTAAAAATCTGGTGTTTGCATTTCAATTGATTTTTGGAAAAAATATATAAAAATATACCCGAAAAAAAAACTTTGAAATAAGTTATTAAAAAAGCGGCATTAAAATAATAAATCAGCAACAATCCATCTTTAGGTTCTAGCAATGATCGATATAAATTTTTGTTTAACTTTACAAATTTGTAAAACTTTTGTTGTAAAAGAAAGTTGCTTTCTTGTTATTGACTCTTATTTAAACGTCCTCAGAGTCCAAATAATTTAAGTAAACATGAAAAACTGATTCAGAAGAAGAACTAAACTAACCAGTTTAGGACTGTTTAACGGAACCGTTACCAAAAATTCAAAATTTTATAAAGAGCAAACGCCTCTTCGGTTACAGCGCATGCGTAAGTCCCGAAACTGGTTCAGAAACGCAGCCGCGAACCAAATTTATAGAAAACTTCGCTGCAATGCTTATTGTTTCGAAAATGCATTCGAACTTAGAAAGAAAAAATTCTATAAAAAGTATTTTTTAATTTCAGGATACTGACTTGGCTATTACCGCCATAATTATGACAGCTGACAGGGAAGAAGTTATAGATTTCGTTGCACCATATTATGAACAGACTGGCATTACAATAGGTATAGATTTTTTTAAATAATTATATCTTGTTTTTTACTTTCCTTGCTGCTCAGCTTTTATTGTGAATATATTAATAATTTTCTCTTCTCTTTATTAAAATATAATTATAAATAATAACTAAAAAATTTAAAGGCATCCATTTTATACCTAAGAAATAGCAGCAATAAATTTAAAACTGTATAAAAAGTGAATAAAATTACATTCAAGAAAAATTGCAGCAAGACAAACCATTACAGAACTACATTTTGGGGTTCTTAAATTGAAAAAAATATGGATTTTTACTCATATTCCCATGTAGTCGGTTTTTGCCGTTATAACTCCTAAACGAAAAGATATAATTTCAAAACTTAAATAGTCTTTTACTTTCTATTAATATTAGCAGAAAATTAAATAATCTTTAAAATAACGTCCGTGGTGGCACTACCGCGTTGTCTAAAAGGTGCTGTGAAATGCAATATTTGCATGTTTCAGTGCTTGGGGAGCGTTGACGGAACTGGGGCAAAAAGAGGTTAAACATCGAAAAACCCGCACTCACGGTACTCTGGTACTTGGGAGTATATATGTATATGTATGTGTCTAGTATATAGTATATATGTATATGCATGTCCTTCGTAAGTTGTCACAAAGATAAAAATACCTTTTTATAAAATTAAGGGGACTTTTGAATTTTAAATTTTAAATTCAAAGCTATTATAACACAAGTCCCCATTCCCAAATCAGGATAACTATGATATTAAATATAATACTTTTTATTGGTAATTGCCTTGAAAGTTGCGGCACCGCCGATTTTGACCAAATTTTGTTAAGGGTGTACTTTGAGGCGCTGATCACGAATCTGAATGGATATCTCGGAAACACTTCGTTTTCGAGATATCCATCACCAAAGTTGAAAATTAAACTAACCTCATTTTTAATTTTTCTTCTTCTTTTTGCACACAATTCTGGATTTTTACACTTAACTGACACTATATGACAATATTTTATAAACACCTTTAAAAATTTGTTTTTATATTTATTTTACACCTTTTCTCATTTAATTGCAGAGCCTTGCTCTCAAACGCCGCGACCATGTATACACTAGGAATTTTTTCAGCAAACATGGCTGCAGATTTGAATGTGAAACTTCGCAATTTAATGAAAAAAAAGGGGTAATAACATAAATATAAAAACATTTTTTTAAAAGATGTGTGCAAATTTGGTGCTAAAATTAAGAATTGTGCGCAAAAAGAACTAAAATATAGTAAAAATGGTAGTTTTATTTTTAAGTTTGATAATGGTTATCTTACAGACATATCACAGCTTTTGTGACAATACCTAAATATTAAATTATTTATTATATTTTAACTTTTTAGTTATGAGAAAGCCAGTGCGCAAAACATCACTTTTTAAATTCATGACAGTTCTTAAACTGGAAGTATGGCTTAGCATTGTAGCTGCCTTAATTGTAACCGGTTTCATGGTATGGTTTCTGGATAAATATTCACCCTATAGTGCCAGGAATAATAAGAAAGCTTATCCATATCCATGCAGGTAACAATTTTAACTTTTTTTAGGACCCAAGTATACCTTTCTCCCATATTATATGATACTTACTGGCCAGAGCTAACCAGTAGGAGAGGCATTTTGAAAATTTGTGTTATTTTGCTTGAAGGACCCCTAAACATAAAAGTCAAGGTCTGGCTAAAGTACCATCCATAATTTACGTCACACAAATTTCATGATTTTTTCACCCCGTTCCCCGTCCCTGTCACAACTCTTCACATTTGTGAGATCCACTCCCTCCTAGTGAGACGTCACATGTTTTGAAATTTTACATCTTAAAAACAAACAAAACAGTATTTCCAATATTTTTTTCAATTTTCATTAAAAATATTTTTTAATAGACTAACCATTGAACCAAATATTTAAAATAATTGACAATATACAAAACTTACTAACGAATAATTATTTATATTAATGATGTAGGATAAAAAATTAAGTTTTTAAGCTGATACCTAAAGAGATATTCCCGGGAAACCTGAAGAGAGGCGACATTCCGTGGCCACCCAGGAGTCCCAATTTGACACCAACAGATTTGTTTTTATGGGGCTATTTGTACATAGTGTGTACAATAATAGACCAAAGACACTGCTTTAATTAAAAATAAAGATTAGAGAAGAGATGTTTGCAATCTCACTGTCTCTTTGCCAAAGGATTATCGAAAATTTCCATGCACGTTTAGAAGATTGCCAAACACGAGACGATGGCCATTTAAATGATACTGTCTTAAAACAGTAAATTTCCGTCTGTTGACTAGTCGTCAATAAAAATTTTTAAAATAACCAAGGTTGAGTTTCTATTTTTTTTAAATATTAAAAACATCCTGTATTTAAAATTTTTTGTTTTAGGAATTCACACGAAAGTTTTTGGTTCGCACTAATTTTTTCATTTCAGGGGGAGGAGAGGCGCCTAAAGCATACCGGGGAAGGACATTGGTGGCAGCTTATTGGTTATTTGTCGTTTTAATGCTGGTCTTTACGGCAAATTTAGGCTTTTTTTGACGGTAGAACGTATGCAAGTAAGAAAATAAACTAATTTTAAAATTTCGAAACGTTCGGATCAAAAAAAAACATTTGAAAGGAGATTAAGAATTATTTTTTTGGAGAAAAAGTTATACTTTTCTAGCGTAGGCTGGTAACAGAGATCAAGCCAGAGAAGTAACTTTTCCTCCAAATAAAATATGCTGGTTTTTCTTCAAACGTCAACAAATTAATGCAAAACTTTTTTTTAATAGTAATAACTATTAAAAATAAGTGGGTTCGCGACGGCTAAGGGGTGGGAAATGTTCTATAGTAATGTAACACAAAGCTGTCAATGGACACCAACAATAATTTTTTTTAGAAAATTGCGATTATGTTTTTAATTTAATTTTTGAGTAATAAATAAAAATTTTAGTTTTTTTTAGTTTAATAAATATTGAGGTTGCACTTTTTTTGTTGTTTGTCTGTATCTATATCGCTTTCATAATATTTTTTTTTCGCCGGCGGGAAAGTAAAAAAAGCTCCGGCGGGAAAAAAAAAAACCCGCCGCCCTAATGTTGGGGAAAGAGGTTTATGATTTTAAAAAAAAAAGCTTTATTATTATGACTAACTAAAATAAAAATGGAAATTAAAAATTGGAAAAACTGTAATGAGGTCGGAATTTACACTCTTGTACTTGGATGTTTTAATTTTTTTGGCCCCTGTGCAATCCTTGGAGCTGACAATCCAGAATAAACTATACAGTGGCCCCGGATTCTGAGACTCATAAAATTTTTAAACATGAAAAATGCAGAAGATACACTTTATGGGTTTTTACTTTAGCTACACTCCCTTTCATGCATTAATTTTTATTTAGGTTTTTTTTTTTTAAAGAAAATTTGAATTTTTTTTAATTAAATATTTTCTTACATTAATTTGATTCTTTAGACACAAACTACCTTTTTAAAAAAAGATATTTTATGAAGTTACCTTATGCAGGGTAAAAAAGGTTTTTTTATGCAACAATTTAAATTTAATTTAACTTTTGTAAGAACATTGCACACCAATATATTAGCGTGTTTATACACTTTTGAAACTTTTTTTAAACTTTTATTTAAGAAGTTGGCCAACTTTTATCTTCTTTAAGTTAAATTAAATAATAATGATAATGAGCATGCGCCAGCATGTAACCAAACTTAAAATTCCCCCAGACCGAGCTGTCAACTTCTCATTTTTTCCATAATAAAAAAAAAATACAAAAATCATAACAAACCAAGCACAAAAAAAGTCAAAACCTTACCAAAACTTAAAAAATGATCGAACTATGTCATAATGCTAAAGATATTTGACATTTAAAATAAAATTCCTAGATTTCGTGTTTTGCGCTTGCGTAAGGTAAATGGTCTAGAAATTCTTAAAGTTAAAATAAATTTTAATAAAAGTTATATCAGATTTAAAGTTGTCTGCATAAACCAGTCTTAAACTTTGCATCACATGTGACCAAATTCTGATAGTCCAATTTGAATTTTGTAGAAAAACACACATTTACTAGGGCGCTACTTTAAATAACATGTGTCTGGAAGAAGCATTGTTGCAGGGTCGTGCGGTGAAATTTTCAAAGAGGGAAGCAATTTATGAAAACTTACCTATTTATAATGGATTTTCCTTTATATTTAGGATTTTGCAGTTCATTAAGGAATTAATTAAATAATATCACTATTTTTTAAAACTTTTAATGCCAAAATTTTGGTCGGTTGATGATTGCTCACCCTGCTTCCATGGACCGCACGCCCCTGCTGTTGTTGACAAAAAAATAAAATTAAAATTTTGCATATTTACTCGTATAGTCTAAAAATTGCATTTAAAAAAAAATATAATCACTTTTTTTGATGATATCTTTAGAAACAACTATACTATTGGATTTTTTTTTAATTCGACAGATAATTTGCGTAACAACTATTTTGGTTACTTTGTATCTTCATTGAAGCAGAAATTGATGCTTAAAACAAATTTTAAATTAAACTCTTAATAAAAAAAGCCCATGTTGTGCCATTTCAGAATGTGGAAAGAGCTAACTTTAAACGCCTCTACCGATGACACGAGATACAGAGTATGGGATTATCCAATAAGAGAACAATATGGACACATTCTTTTAGCTATAAACGACTCCAATCCAGTAGCTAATGCTTCTGAAGGATTTCGTATCGTCGATGAACTTTTAGGTATGTTTTATAAATAATTTATTTTATTGTTACACCATTTTTATGTTAGTTTTATTTTTTAACATTTAATACCATAAAATCTTTAGTTGCCTTGTGTTTTAAAGATTTGTTTTGTGCACGAAATTTTTCAAACTCTCCTGTCTGCGCATGCGCACTTGGGTTATAAATTGTTTTGCAATTTTTCTTTTATAAGGAAAATTCGGAAACCGCTATTTTTCTAGCGCTTACCGACTATTGTGGTGAAGATTTCAGTAATTTAAGGTACATACATTTTGAATAAAGGGATAAACAATAACAAAACCACAATTAAGAAAAAAGGGCCAATAAAACGTATTATTTTTTTTACTATAAATGACTATAGAATAGAAATAATGAATTATAATGCGAAATAAATTTCTAATACCAAAAATATTTTAATTTTTAACTAGCAACTAAATTTTTAAGTGGTTATCAAACTTTTTTTTTAGACCATTAAAACTTTTTTTTGGACATTGACATTACCAAGACATAAATTAATTGGCATGCTCGGCTGGAAAAGGGAGGTAAAAATTTGACCTCACTAAGGAAGGTAAAGTGCTATTTTCTACCCTTAATCAGAGGTTTAGAACGGTATTTTCTAAGAAGGTAGTAGAAAAAAACCCTTAACATGCTTATAATTAGGCTTTTGGGTTTTTCCTTTTTATTTTAAAGATAGGGGTTTAAAATTTTGGCAATATACTCCTGACATATACAGTACAAAAAAATTGAAAAATTCAAATTTGTAAAGCCACCGCCTTGAAAGAACTTTTACCCCTCGTGGATAATTATTAGATTTTAAACACAAATATGATTTTAGAATAAAGTAAACACAGCCAAATAATACGTATGCCAAATTTGAACACAAAATCCTGGACCGAACTGCCAAAAACCTAAGCGCCTGAGTATTACCAAATATTTTAAAACATATACTAGAATAGAAAAGTAATGCAGCATATATTTTAACATTTTTTTGTACGACATGGCGTAAAATACAATTTTACGCTCCCTTTGAGGGCGTAAAATTGTTTTTTTACGCTCTAGGGCGAAAAAGTAACAAAACGACGGCATTTATAAATGTATGCATTTTATAAATTAATCTTGACTTTTCCGGCAACAACTATAGGCAGACTTTCTCTGCAGCATTTTCTATTTCTGGTTTATTTAGGCCTATAATTCAAACTAAAAAAAATTCTTTTTGACAACTTTGTTGACACCACATGTAACTTAAAGTTGTTTAATCAATTTGACTTAAGCTTGACAGTAACATCAGCAAAAGAATCCGATACACCAGGGTTACCAAAAATTAAAAAAATAACTACAAAAAATATTGTTTTTCTACTCCTATATTAGTAAGAACCTAATTACACACCGTCTACTTTATCAGTAAATCTCTAATTACAAACACTATACTGTAAGAAGCCAAACTGTGCGTAAGGGCAGTTACAATATATATAAATATATATATATATATATATATATATATATATATATATATATATATATATATATATATATATATATATATATATATATATATATATATATATATATATATATATTACGTAACAGTTCCACAATCGCATTAGCCGCGAGCCCCCAAAATCTTGAAAACTTTCAATAGATTTTACGTAAAGCTGGCTATGAAACAAATAGCATCGCCTTGACAACGCAAATGTTTGTATTATTATTTTTATTGTTACTTAAAGTTTACATAATCTTCTGCTTTTATTTATAAAAAAACTAAACATAAAATCGTAGAAAAAGTATAGTACACAACTCGAGTGGTAAGCCCATTACACACTCTTTCGAATTACGGTACTCGCTCACGCTCGTACCGTAATTTTCGAAATCGTGTGTAATGGGCTTCTTACCACTCTCGGTATGTAATATACTATTACACCTCTAGCTTAAAGCACTTTTACACCCTCAGCTGATTGTTTGCCTCGCATGGTTCGAGCAACCACTTTCAGCAGCGGGCGTAAAAGTGCTATTTTACGCCCTTGGTACAAAAATACCTATTTTGAACTTCTAAAAATTAATTTAAAGTTAGAGTGCGGATTTTAAACGAGATAATTAAATTCAAAAATTTCGCAGGCGTGTGTTATTTCTATACGCTGCGCTGTAGCGATGCACTCTATTTCAGTAAGTTCTCAACTACTCTGTTACAAATACCTAAACAGCTTGTCCCAACTCTATTTATACACTAAACATCCCTGCTTTACTACATGATACAAAAAAAAATTAAATTAAAAAATGTGTGTTGGGTTACTCAAATTTTATTAACAGTATTGGTAAATATACAGGCTGTCTCGAAAACAGAGTTTTCATTGTTAAGTACATATATTTTTCCAAATTTTGACTCTATTCAATTCTACATTAAAAAATACGTCAATTTTAAGACACTGCTGGTTTTTGAGATAACGACCTATATTTGTGGTATTATCTGATTTACTCATGTAATAATTAAAAACGAAAAAAGAATAAAAACTATTAACATCCTATAGTAAATATTTAAACTGGTGACCGTTTTTTAGTACTATTTTCTGTCATAATTATTTTAAAATAGTTCTTTTAGTGTCAGAGTGACCAATCTAGTTTCTTTACTAGTTACTTAATTATTTTAAAAACCAGCCATAGTTGACGTATAATATATTTAACTTTTTGGCTGTAGAATTAAATGTAGAGTCAAAATTTGGCAAAATATATAGGGCGTTCAAAGAGTGTAAAGCTGTTTGTCCTTTTAACATTCTTAATCTTTTAGCCCTAGAGAGTACAAAGGTAAATAATGCATTGATTTCCTTTTTGAACAGAATAAACTTAAAACTATAAATTACTTTTATGTTGAATTAATACTTTTTAATAGTAGGCAGTAGGCTAATCTTACCCATTTTTATCCTTATGTTACCTCCTTTTTAAGTGGTCTTCTTTGTGTGTTTAAAACAAAAAGTCGCCCTGATCGACCCCAGTGGCGTGAAGTGTGTGTCCCTGTCATATATGTGATAGTTTTAGCTTGTATTTACCCTTTATTATTATTAGTATGATAAATAATTAGAAAAATAAAATACAAAACTCCTTTTTTAAGTAACACTTTGTGACTGGCTGAATGGCTGATCAGCCTATTGCCAATGAATTTAATTAAAAAAAAAATATAGGGCGTTCCATTAAAAAAAATGTACTTAACAATAACAACTCTGTTTTCGAGACACCCTGTTAATAAAACTAGCGTTACCAAACACACATTTTTGTATCATGTACAGGGGCAGAGATATTTAGTGTATAAATAGAGTTGGGACTCCCTGTATACAACCCTTATATACACGACCAACTTTTGATTCTGTAGGCTGTATACTGTAACTGTATTTTATATAAGTTATATTCGTAATTCTTAATTAGAATTAGAAGACTTGCGGTTTTTGGTTAACATTTCAATGTCTCAAAATTTATCTATGATGTACAGGGTCATCCAACGACCGGTGAATATGGAAGTATTTGTGGTTTTTAATTCATACAGACATGACAAAAAAGGTGTCGAGAACTGCTAAAAAGGCGATTATTTAATGAGAAACAGGTTTCTTTATTTAAATAATTATTAAATCGATCACTTTGTTTTTTTATACAGTTTTCCAACAACGATAACGAGTAAATTCAATAATATGTTTCAAAAATATTAAGATTGTGACTCAATGGACCGACAACGCTCGATATCTTCGAAACCGTTCACCATAGAGAAAAAATAGGGGTACAAAAGTTATAGAAGCTGAAGTAATTTTCATAATTCCTAATGTTTTTTTTTAATTAGCCGTCTAGTGATGCCACTTACAGGGTGGATCAAAAATTTTTAAAATCCAGAAAAACATTATTTTAGGTAGCACCAATAAATTGCTTCTTAAAACTAAGATATGAATGTAAAAGAAATGAAATAATTAAAAAATAGTTTATTTTCATATCGTATAGGAACACTTGTTATATAAATGAATTGTAAATATCACTTTTGGTTTAGACGGAAAAGTCATTTTTGTCAAAACCGAAAATGTTATTTAAAAACCATCTACGTTGATATTGTTTCTATATGACAGTTCAACAATTTCCAGCATAATATACAGGGTGGTGATTTTTTTAGATGGATTTTTTGCCATAATTTTTTTATTTTAGGTTAAAAGCTAAAAATAAGGGAGTTTTCTTGAGTAGCAGTGGACTTTTCGCAAAATTCTGAAGTAAAAAATAATTTTACATTTTCGCCCTTTTCTTCTATAACCATTGAATGTTCAGTTTTTCACCATGATGAACACCTATGTATATGCAGAATGTTTATAAAGTATTTGTACCAACCTTGTACGGCAAATGTTTAACTAATTTAAAGATAAATAGTTTTTATAAACTCAAAATGTTGCTGAATAACTTTTTTTGAATCAGAAACCAATGTTTACATATTATGATCATTTTTACGAAAGTTTTACATCTGGTTGAATTTTTTTTTCTCTTCACACAGTACACAGCTTTGTATTTGTTTAAATTTTATATGCTTCTTAAAAAAAATATTATTTTATCACTAAAATGTTTCTATGTGCCACTAAATGTATAAAAGCAGAATTTGTCTCAATTCAACTGAAAATGAAACGCTATAAATAAATAAAAGCCTACATTTAAAATGTGGTTTTTAATCAAATAATTCAAATGTACGTGTAAGGTTAAAAATCAGCATATTTTATAATTTTAATGCAAAAAAGATAGTCTCCATCTTGACTTATTTTTAAGTATTAAAAAATATATTTTATTTAAGATTACTTACTTTAAAATATTACCAACAAAAAAAGCAAGACTAGCAAGACTCTTGCAGCAAGACCAAGACCAAGACAAAGACCGGGTGGTGCAAGACCAAGACCTTCTTTTGGCCTGCAAGACCAAGACCAAGACCAGGCTTGCAAGACCAAGACTAGCCCGGTCTTGCTCTTGGTCTTGCTTTGCTCATCATAATTTATTGTACCTACATCTTTTCTATATTTTGTCTTAAAAAATTACTTTCCATTACAGAAAAACATATTTTTACACTTACAAATAGAAAAAAATGCCACCAAAACAGAAAAAGTTAAATACGTCTGAAATGATTACAGTAACACTTTTTTAAAATGTAGTGGCGAATGCGCTAGTAAAAAGCAGAGTACCTGCACGTACCTGTTTGAAAAAAAAATGTTATATAAATATTAATTATGACTTTTTTGTTTTATATTTTAGATGCTGACTTTGCATTTATCCACGACTCTAGTGAGATAAAATATGAAATAAGCCGAAATTGCAACTTTACTGAAGTTGGCGAAGTATTTGCAGAGAAACCATATGCTGTTGCTGTTCAGCAAGGCAGCCATTTGCAGGATGACTTGAGCAAAGTGTAAGACCAAGTTGGGTTTTATCATATATATACACATATACATATATATATATATATATATATATATATATATATATATATATATATATATATATATATATATATATATATATATATATATATATATATATATATATATATATATATATATATATATATATATATATAATATATATATATATATATATATATATATATTTTTATATATATATATATATATATATATATATATATATATATATATATATATATATATATATATATATATATATATATATATATATATATATATATATATATATATATATATATATATATATATATATAAATATAAAATATAAAATATATACCGGGGTTTTAGAAGGTGGTTCTCCCCTATAACTTTTTTATATTTTAAGATGGAAAAATGAAATTTGGATTGTCAATATATGACCTAAAAATGCATTAAATGACGTGTTCAATTGTTTCTGGTGATTTCCGGTTTCACTGGACTCAACTTTTGAATTTTAAATGGAACACCCTGTATTTTTTTACCTATTCAATAGAAAATGACATCCTAAATACAATGACACCCCATATGTCAACTTTTGACATTTTCCTTTTAAAATATTTTATTCTTTAAAATCCAATCTAGAGTGCCATGACGTTGTTAAAACAACCAATTTTAAGTTCAGAAGGCGTGGAAAATAGTGTTAATTATCTTTTATATTTTATATCTTTTTTAGAAAGGTAAAAAGATTTTAAAGTCATATGTAGACATAACTTTTTTTTTTTCAAATGTAACAATGATGGCTTGTTGGCATAGTCGAAAAGAGCTTTTTTTTGTAAATAATTTGATACTCCACAATTGATATTTGGAGTTAAATCAACACTAAAAAAGCTAAAATATAGGCATAGTAGTTGTTGCTTATAAAAATAGTATTTATTTTATTGTTATTATTATTAATTATTATATTTATGGGTATTTAAATTAAAATACCATATTAATAAACACAGCAATAACTTTAAATAACTAACTCGCATTTAATTATTAAATATTTGTAACATCATTGTTAAACATCAACATTTTTGTTTATTTTCAAGCCCACCTAACATAATTGCCGAAATACATGTGACTCTTTTAATCGAATGCCCCGTCCCGGATGTTTTATTAGTTTAATAAATCTCAAAAATATATTTGTGGCTAAAACACTTAGTTTGTAAGGCCAAAGCTAGAAAAAAAAATAGTTTTATAAGTAACAACTACTATGGCTATTTTTTTTTTGTTTTTTTAGTGTTGATTTAACTTAAAATATCAAGTGTGGGCTATCAAATTATTCAGAAAGAAATGCTCTTTTAAAATATACCAACGAGCCACCATCGTTCCATTTGAAAAAATTGAGTTATGTCTAAAAATAAAGTTTTGGAATCTTTTTACCTTTCTGCAAAAGGCAAAAAATACGTCAGATAATTAAAACAATTTTTTTACGCCTCCCTGACTTAAAATTGCTTGTTTTAACGACGTCATGGCACTCTAGAATGAATTTTTAAAAAATAATATTTTTAAACTAAAATGTCAAAAGTTGACATACACGTCATTGTATTTAGAATGTCATTTTCTATCGAATAGGTGAAAAAAATACAGGGTGTTCCATTTAAAATTCGAAAGTTGAGGTCATTTCCGGTGAAACCGGAAATCGTCAGAAACAATTAAATACGTCATTAAATGCATTTTTAAGTCATATATCGACAGGCCAAATTTCATTTTACCGTCCTAAAAAATAGAAAAATTATAGGGGGGAACCACCTTTGAGAAACACCCTGTATATATACAGTTTGTCCGCGGATGCGGTTAACAAGAGGACAAATGGACCAAAATTTCGAAGTTACGAAAGAAAGTCATTCTTGAAAAAAAAATTCTGCTTGTCAAGAAAATATATACTACAATTGGGAAATTGATTTTCATCATACAGGGCGTCTTAAAAATGCAAAAACATAAAATCAAGCAAGAGCAAACACTCGTTTTTTGGCCTTTTAACGTAAAATGATAAATAAAAAACTTGCTCCAAATTTATTTCTTATTCTGATTCCTAACTTACTGAGGAAAATTTGAATTTACGAAAAATAAAAAATCAACAATTTTGCAAGTACGCATTTTACATTTTTTTTTACATTTTACACTTTTTCCATTGTATATTTATTTTTATTAATGTTTAGTAATGTAAAGGTGATAATCAAGTAAAAGTAGTAAAATGCGTAGGTACTTGCAAAAATGTTGATTTTTTTTAATTTTTCATAAATTTAAAGCAAGTTTTTTACTTATTATTTCACGTTAAAAGGCCAAAAAATGACTGTTTGCTCTTGTTTGATTTTATGTTTTTGCATTTTTGACACATATGATAAAAATCTATTTTCTCATTGCAGTTTATATTTTTCGACAAGCAGACTTTTTTATCAAGAATGCCTTTTCGTATCTTTTAATTTTTGGTCCATTTGTCCTCTTGTTAACCGCATCGCGGACAAAAAAAAAATATTATATATATATATATATATATATATATATATATATATATATATATATATATATATATATATATATATATATATATATATATATATATATATATATATATATATAAATTTTTGGTTTGATATAAAGGTTGTTTAAACACCTTTTTTTTTACCTTTAAGGTCTCTGTATAAAAATTAAGCATTCGAGGATAGACTTGTTATACGATTTTTGAGATGTGTTGTGGATTACATTTAAAACACCATAAGCGGTTTATTGGATGGTTATTGTCGCTAACACACAAGAAAATAATAGAAAATAAATAAAATTGTTTTTTAAATGGTCCTATAAGATATATTAAATTGTGCCCAAGTCTTAAAATTCTTTTAAAAAATGAAGTTAGCTGTTCCAGTCAAGTATTAACTACTACTATTACTTAACGTATATTCTGTTTTTTTGTATTCTTAAAAGGACTATCTTAAATTTTTGACTAGCTTTCTTATTCTATTAATAAAGTCTAGCCCCGTCTAATTACCATCCTCCAACTAATTTTTTTTATATAAAACTATTGCGACGGTAACATGGTTTGAACAACAAACAACACACATTTTTCTGAAGGCATTCTGAGACTAAAGCATCGTTGTACCCTTAATATGTTAGGGAATATTAGAAGCTTTTTTGTTTTTATGTCAGACACAGCAAGTGAGGAGTACCAGATTAAAAACCTCAATAGGAAAAAAATGATAATGAGCATTTTTTTTTAGAATTTTGGACCTACAAAAAGATAGATTCTTCGAGCAACTACAGGCGAAATACTGGAATCATTCATCCAAAGGTGATTGTCCCAGTACAGATGATAATGAAGGCATCACACTTGAAAGTTTAGGTAAAAATAATCTTTATTATCAGTTATAATAAAATGAAATATTCACCGACTAGCTATTTTAAAAAAACAAACAGAAGATATTTTGTTAGAAAGTGTATAAATCAAAATATTACAATGGTGGCTCGTAGGGAAGGGAACTGGAGAATAGTACTACGAATACCATAAATATTTTTAATAAATATATGTACTCATACATAAATTTATTATATTTATTTAGATAATATAGGCCTAAAGTAAAAAAAGATGTATTTAAAATAACTGCGCAAAATCTCCTTGTTTTTTGGGTGGGTGCAGCCTCCACAGACCGTTGAATTAAAAAATTGTCCCCTATAGATTATTAGTGCCCAAGATCAGAAGTTTCTTAAATGAAGGCTGACTCCTCAAAAATACACTCATTACTTAAAACCTTTTTGTATTAAAGGGAATCTCTTGGGTGCTTATTTCAGTTCTTGCGTAGGGTCATTTTCTTATAGGCAGGCAACACAACATTTCATGCATTCAAGGAAATGATCAGTTTTAAAAAAATATTGATTACCATTTTAATGACCACATCAAAAACTAAAAAGTATTTTCAACTAATTAAAAAAAAATCCAAAGTTTTTTGAAAGTTGGGCCCAAAGAAAAATTCTTAAACTCTTGGAATCTTTCTCTAAAGGGGAAAAGATGATTAAGGTGACATTTTCAACTTCAATTAAAAAATATTTAAACTTTATTGCTTAAAAAACAGGCGAATGGATTTTGTTTTAAAATATGACGGGCTAGTGTGTATTACTTACTTATATTACCATGTTTATTATAATCTATTTGTGGAAAAAAAATTAATGGGACATACAGTGTGTCCAAAATTCGGCCTACGTGTAAATTAGGGTGGAAAACTTTTTTATATATTTTTTTTTAAATTTGAATTAAAATACCTGACAAAAGTTGCTATATATAAATGGTAATAATACCCTTTATTTTGGAATGAAAAAATTAACTTTTACGTCTCTAGCGGGAGTTCAAGCTGTTGAGTTAGAGCTTCCAAAATGGGGGATAATAATAACATTTATATAACCTTTTTCCAGGTATTCTAATTCGAAATTTAAAGAAAAAATCATTTAAAAAGTATTCCATTCTAATGTAAATGTTTCAATGGGGATAGTCTTAAAAGATTAAATGCCAATTTCGAGTGAGCAGCTAAATTTTTCTTGACACTTTAGTTCTAAAGATATTATCGAAAAAGTAAAAATCACCAATTTTAACTTTTGCTTGTAAGTCATTTGTTTTAATTTTGATATGTTTTATTTATGACATTATTAGGATACTTTTTGGCGACGAATATTTTGTAACTTAGTGAAAAATATTTTGAAAAAACCAAATCTAAGCAATCTTTATAAAAACGTTTGTTGTATTTCTTATATAAACATCTCTTTTGTTAACTGGTAATTCATGTTCTTAACTAACATTTGATTTCAAGCCTTAATTTTTATGTATTTATTTACCATTTTGTGGAATTTTAAAAAATACAATTTTATCTCTGTGCTGATCTTTTTCTTTTTAAAGACTGTTGATGTAAAAAAAAAATTGCTGAAATAATTGGGATAAGAAAGTGACACATTTGAAAATGGAAACTTACCGCATTTAAATAGTAGGCAATAAGTTAAGAAGTATTTTTTAAAAGCCTATAAAATAGAAAAAAATGTCTGTTGTAAATAAATGTTTCTTGCAAATAAATACCATAGAGAAATTAAGTTTCAAATATCAAAGGTTTATTGAGTAGATAAATTACCATCTACCATATATTATGCATAATTTTTATATTATAAAATAGCTATCTTTTGTTTTTAGATTGCTTAGATTTAGCTTTATCAAAATATTTTTTATGAAAGCATAAATAATATTTTTTAAAATTTTATCCCTATACCTATCTAAATGGCGTGTATCCCCAGGGTTAGCAACCGTACTATATTTATAGTACACATAGTATAATTATACTCATTTTACTATGTACTATCATGCCTGTACCAAAATCCTTAAATCTACTATAATTTTTTGAACTATATTTTTAGACCGACAAAAACAATTTTTTTGTAATTAATTTCAAAATGACTGTAGATACTTATACAGGGTGTCCCAAAAGTAATGGGACACAGAGCAATAGCAGATTCCTTAGGTCGAAATAATGTAATTAACGTAAACTTGCCTTATCACAAAGTTGATAATAACTAAAATACAGGGTATTAAACTTTTAATTTTGTTTTCATTTTTTTGTAATAAATTCCTTACTAAAAGACACATCGGTACAAAATTGGGGATTTGGGAGTTCTTTGAGGCGATAAATTTAGATTCGTCCATACTTTTGATGTTGCTAGTAGAGGGCGCTAGCTACTGCCTACACCACTTGTTTTAGATGGCATAACTTTTTTAAACCTACTATATTGTCCTGTTTATTTAAGGGTGATTTTGGGGGAGTGAGAAGGGTTTTCGGGTTTTGTGCCTGTGGAGACTTTTGATAAGCGTGTTGAAAACCATTATTTTGCAAAGTTTAAAAACAATTTGTCGAAACCCATTTTCCATAGGAAAATTGCGGAGTCCTTTAAAGTGCGTTATCTCGAAAACAGTTGCTTCTAGAGACCTAAATGAGGTATACATTTTTGACGCAGCAGAAATTATAGTAACTTTTTTTTTAATAATCAGGCCAATATACTTAGCCTAAAAAAAGTTATGCCATCTAAAACAAGTGGGGTAGGCCGTAGCTAGCGCCCTCTACTAGCAACATCAAAAGTATGGACGAATTTGAATTTCCTGCCTCAGAGAACCCCCAAATCCTCAATTTTATACCGCTATGTCTATTAGTTAGGAAATTATTACAAAAAAATGAAAACAAACTTAAAAGTTTAACACCCTGTATCTTAGTTATTATCAACTTTGTGATAGGGCAAGTTTGCGTTAATTGCATTATTTCGACCAGAGGAATCTGCTGTTGCTCTGTGTTCCATTACTTCTGGAACACCCTGTATAGTAGAGTGTAGAATACATTTTAATATAGCGCCCCTAGCGTACAACACATCAATTACTTTAATTGATCTATTGTAAACATTTACAAACTACTGAACACTCCAAATAAATTATGAATGGTAGAGGTAAGGAGCACCATCTCTTATAGCTGTTTAGCTGAAAAAGTAGCCCCAGAATAGTATCAAATAAAGAGAGGCGGGTGTAGCGGAGGGTATGGTGGGAACTTGACCGCAATATGTAAAAGCTGCTTACGAACAGCACAAATTCTGACCTAAGTTAAGGGAAACTAACTTAGTTGGCCGTACGATTTGTCACACCTAAGTCAGAATCTGACCTCCCCCCTTGCCCCTGCTAAGTTACCCGGATTTCTGTCTGAGATATCTTGGCTAACCCAAGTTGAGCAAAATTTGACATTTTTTTGAAATTGCGTGTTCGATCAAACAACTTAGCTCTGATCAGAAACTAACTTTAACTTAGGTAAGAAAAATGGTTGTTCGTAAACAGCTAAAGTGAAGTTGTCTGAGGGATGTGGTAAAATATCATGAGTCAGTAACCATATTTTCACTAATCTGTTAATTTTAAATTGAACTTTCAATTCAACAGTTTCATTAAAAAAAATTATAAACATTTCACCATTATTTAGTGCGATAAAATTTAATTAAACTATTATTTTTTCTAATCTACCAGAGTTTTTTTAAATGTACTATAATTTTTGCGATCCTGGTACCATAATCCTACTCTCCAGGAAAACTGAACTATTAGATACCTTAACTCTAATAGATGTAAATACCCTTTTTACTTCTAGGAGGAGTATTCATTGCAACTTTATTCGGCTTGGCACTGGCGATGATTACCCTTGCAGGAGAAGTTCTCTACTACCGGCGAAAAGGCCAAAAGGAAAAAGAAAAAACCAAACAACAAATTTCTAAAAACTTGCCCGCGCAACTTCAAAGCATAAAACCACCAAAATACGTCGGAGGACCTATATATCCGGAGAAATTCAATGCTGGAAAAACTATAACCATTGGGAGTACTTTTAAGCCTGTAAACTTAAAGGAAAAAATGAGAAAAGAGGCGGAAAGTGTAAATATTGCACATATTTCTTTGTATCCCAAAGCCAGAAACAGGATTCCAAGGGTTGAATAAGCTCTCGTAAATACCAAAGTTAATGTTTTTTTTCTTTAAAAAAATGTAATGCTGTCACAACAATTCTAGGAGTTAAATACTAGTCATTTAAGGTTTGAAATCTGAATTTTTTAAGTTGACACAATATAATATTAATATTAGGAATATCTTAAAATACACAGTGGCATATATTGACTACAAATAGTGGGGAGCCCAACTGTTAAATATAAAAATTTCATAAAATAGTTTAAGTGAAAAATTAAATTATTTTCTAAAAGTGTTTAATTTGTTTTAAAATGTAGGGTGCTTGAAAGCCCTGGCGCTTCCGGGCCTACGCCACTGTTTATATGTAACTATATGTCCTTATATGTATTAAATAAAATTTGAGTGAAATAAATATGTAAAAATACTAAAAAATGCATTTTTATTTCTTGTTTCTGATTTAATAATAAATGCAAATGAAAGGTAACGTAAACTTTAAAAGACTAATAGAGAAAAATCATTAAGGAGAAACTTCGGCATTGGTGTGGAACTAGGGCAAGTTTTGAAAATTTTAAATGTAGGGCAGATTTTCGTAATTCATTAATCTAGTGGTCTACTGGGATTGGATAGTTGCAAACTGCTAAAAAGGCGAAGTTAGGCGAATGACGAAAACATGCGAACGACTATCGTCCATTGCCACAAAATTTTTGGGTGTTGAGATTGTTCGTGCGTTGATGTGCGAACACGGACGGTCATGGAGTATGAATTTTCTGTACTCTTCACCAATCATATCCTAATTATATTAACAGGAGAGGGATAACTCACATTTAAACTGAACTTACATGCTCATGGTCATAAACACGACATAAGTTTTAATTTCTAAACCTAATAACGTAACAAAAGTGGTCGACAGTTTAACATTGCAAAAATAAAAAGCACAGAATAAAAAAGGATTAGTTGTGGTTAGTTTTTAAAAAGCTGCAACCGTAAGTCCCTCTCTATTCTACGTTTCAAGTTTGAATATAAAAAAGTCAGTATATAAATCTCTTATCTATGATAAAAAAATTGTAAACTGCAAAAAAAAAAAAAAAAGCAAAATGAGCGTCCTCTACCGTTGATACATCAAAGTCTAGTATTTTCATATTTAAAAGTAACTAATGTCGAAATCCTAAATTCTAATATTTACGTTTCATTATAGATATCTGTAAAAGTGTGAGTATAATGCTTTGATCTATCACCGGTAGATGGCGGTTAATATACGCTTTTTTACAGTTATCTGTACACTGGAAGTGATTAAACATGACACGCAACGTAAAGGGGGAGCTTGCGGTTAATTGGAAATTGTTAAATCCAGTGGGAGGGAATCCAACATCCAACTGTTCTTATTCTTTATTCTATGTTGTGTTCTACATAATATGTAAAGCTACATTCTCACGATTCAATTTTTCCAATATTTGGAGATTTGGTAGAAAAGAAAAAACTTCTGCGGGTAGCAGGTTCCATAGTCTGGACACTCTAGGGATGAAGAAACGAACAAAGTGGGAAGTTCGGGGCCTCTCAAGTTGGACTGTAAAAGGATGCGTGGATAACGTGTTGGTCTATTGGGGCTGGTAAAAAAGGAATTAATGGAGAACTTCAGCAAGCCGAAAATACCCATAAAAGAGGACAAATCCCCTATAGCTCGTCGGTGGGCAAGAGAAGGAAGGTGTTCTGTAAATGTGGGATCATTAATAAGACGAACAGCTCTTCTCTAGATGGAGTTAAGTGTTGTAGGAGACGCCATTCCCCAGACGTGAGAACAATATTCTAAAGAGGGTTGATCTGGGATACATACAGACTATACAGATTAGAAGGAGAGAAATACTTTCTGGCTCGAAAAAGGAATCCACGCTTTTTCGAAGCTGCTGAGGCTTAGATGGAATGTGCGTGTGTCAGTTAAGGTTATTCTCAAAAGTAACACCCACAAGATTAAACGATTTTTGTTTTGCAGAACTTGGCCGTTCATATGCAACGGATGAGCATTGGCCGACTTTTCTCGCGATAGCGAACATGACTTGTTTTTTGAGGCATTTAATAGGACAAGATTTTTCGCGTCCCAATCCAAGATTACTTTAAGGTCCTGTGAAAGAGATACCTGCATTGACCTGCGCTTGTTTTTCAAATGAGAATTACAGGGTGGCTTAAGAAACTAAATATTAGAGTGGAGGGTGCTATCGTCAGTAAAACTATGGATCGGATTGGTTGTGGAAGAGAGACAATCGTGGATGTGAAGAAGAAACAGAGTTGGTGCCAGTAGTAAGCCCTGGGGCACCCCAGCATTAATTGGATAGAAGCTCGAAGGATGACCATCTACAATAACTGATATACATCGCATCGATAAGAAAGGAAACTGGAAGGCCAAGAACAATGCTTAGGTAGAAAACCGTAAGAAGGAAGTTTGTTAATCATCATCATGCCATACCTGATAAAAGCTTTAGACATGTCAAGAGCAACGATTTGGGATTCACCAAGAAACTCAAGGGACTTGTTCCAGTTGTGTGAGACAAAGGAGAGAAGATCAGCTGTGGATCTTCTGTGACGGAATCCATACTGTCTGTCATGTAAAATTTTGTATTTTTCCAAATACTTTAAGTAAGAAGCTCCTATTATTATTCTTTTGCTTCTTTAACATTAAAAAAGTAATTTTCGTTTTATACATAATTAAATTGGTATTTGGTGTTAATTTAAGTCGTAGTAAAAGGCGACATTAAAATTTTATTTTTTGCATTTTTCTTTTTGGCGCCCCCTGCCTTTGGCACTTAAAGCGACCACTCCTCTCGCTCTACCCCAAGGCCGGTGCTGTGTGTAAGTCATGTACGGGCCTGAACTTGACGTTTTAAAAGGTAAAATGTAAAAAATATACCTTAGAAACATGCCGATCGAATGAAACTAAATTTAATTCTGTTAAAATGTATGAGTCATAGGCGTACGTTAACCGGATTTTTCTAAGGGGCCAACGTTAATGGATTTTTAAGCGGTAAAATTTAAAAAAAATAAGGATTTGTTGGAGAAGACTTTAATTTTTATAGATTGTGCAAGTTATAGGTGTACATTAAGGATTTTTTTTTAAGAAATTAAAGTTTAAGGTTTAAATTAAACCAAATTTGATATAAAGATTCGTTAAGTAGAAGATCAAAACAAATATTGTATTTTACCCAAAATGTTTAAGCTGTTTTAACAGTTCTAAAGATTTCGTGCGTGAAATTTATTTGCGGCAATTTTTCATGCATGTACTTTTATTCCAAATTTTTACTTAAAACAAATTAATTGTTTCCGAAATATGGCTTTTCAAAGTTTAGAAAATTTGGTAACACCGTGCCGCTTCATCGCAGCGAGTTGAAAGTCGAACGTATTTTTAAGGTTTTAATAACAATTTTTAAAAATTTTTTAAATTGTAATTAAAATAATTCTACTTACAAAAACTAGGCTAAAAACCATTTTAAGAACATAAATTATGTTTTAAAACAGCACTTTTTTTGCTTAAGAATAGAAAGTCTCTAATTATAAAAAAAAAGAAGCCGCTACATTTTAGTTTAAATAAGTTGCTCAAAATGTCGTTCCTATTTTCTACAAAAGCCCTACTTCGACGAACCCAGTTTTTGGTTAAAATAATAGTACGTTATATTTTCCCAGTTAAAAACATTTTAGCGGACAAAAATATCGCGACAGACACAATAACATGATTGACCACGACAAGCTTCTGGTACGCTTGACTTGTTTTAACATTTTTAACTTGGGTTTTTTTTTAATTGTTGATTGAAATATTTAAAATTTGTTTTTTTATATGCAAAAAATCACTGATAAGCGCTAAGACGAAATTTCCAATTTTTAAGCTTTTTAAATAATTGCTTCAAGTTTGAACTTTTAATTTTAAACAAAAAATCTGTCAAGTTTTGAACATAGTCTAAAATTTTTAGCTTGTTTTGAGCTTCACTATCGCTCATTAAAATCGAGAGCATCATAATTTTTTACCCTGTATACACACTAAATTCAATTATTTTGTAAAATTCCTAAGGATAGCATAAATGAACAAGTAAATTTTTCAATTTATTAATAAATATACGAGTAAATATATTTTAACCCTCGCACGAAGCACTTATAGTTAAGTTAATTGTATAGTATTAAGATATTTTAAGGTTGGTACCTAAAAAAATAAAAATAACAAATAATCCGGATGCGCAAGAAAATGACCGCCCTTGTAAATAAAAAAAATGGAGCGAAAATAGAATTTTCCTTTTTTGCAGGAATATACACCCTACATTTAACTATTATATAATTATAACCAATAATTTTTTAATTAGGCGTAAAAATTATAGAAAATATTCGCAAGGAAATTTTCACACATAAAATCTTTTAAACTGTAAATAAAGCTTAACCCTTAAAATTTAACAATCGGCGTAATTGACTAACACACGTAGCCCCCCGCACAGGTAAACAACAGGCGTGTTCGCGGTTCCAATTGGCCGACGGGTTACAGGTGCCCGTAAGCTCCGCCCTGCCCCGAGCTTAATATTGAGCCCAAACGTGTTACATCTTTTTGCCGTTGATGGTATAAGGATGTCAAAAACCAAGTCGAATGTAACTTTGTGTCATCATATACGCCATAAATGCTTCTAATCTGTAAACATTGTACAGAGCCTTATTTTCTTCGATCAGAAAAGAGATTATATCGCTTTATTAAGCCTTTTATATGATGGAGTTGTCTAGCATTTTCCATTGGTGTACTTGAAGAACCTTTGACTTTTACTTACATGAAACTAAAATGTTTCTCTATTTCATACAACATACAAAGAAAGAGATAAAGTTTACACTAACTTTAGTATTTGAGTTAAAGTAATTTACTGTACAGAGCTGTCGGTAATTGAATTAAAATAATTGAAAAATCGTATTCAATTACTTCTCAGTAGTTGGATTATTTTAATTAATTACCTACTTTCCGGAAAAGGTAATTGTATTTGGATTATCAATTAATAGGATATCACAATCGTAATTGGTAATTGATTTTCACGAATCCCAAGTAATTGAATTACTTAGAAAGTAATTCGATTATTTATAAAGTAATTGAATTACTTAGAAATTAATTTAATTACTTAATGAATGATTAAATTATTACAAAAAATTCAATAACCTTTCTTTACGAAAAAACTCAAAAGCCAAAAGTCATCTTAACTCCTGCGCCCATTTAGTATTTTCAATTGATGCTCACTGCCACCGTTTTTATACTTTTTTTTGTGGAAAAATCTGTTAATGTTTGGAGTAGGATAAAAAGAAATTTTCATTTTAGAGTCATTTAATGTTGATTTCCGACAAAACAGTTTGAATAGTGTGACGTGCACCTATGATGCATATTAGTATAAATATTTTATTTGTTTAGTGTATCGTATTTAATATATGTGGTAATTTAAATAAAGTAATTGCTAAAATATTCAATTACTTTTAGTTTTAACTGATAATTGAATTACTTTTAACAAACATGCTAGTAATTGGTAATCGTAATTTACCACCACTTAGAAGGGTACTTGATAATTGTAACTAAATTACTTTTTAAAAGTAATTGCGACAACTCTGATGCTGTACAGAGTACAATTATAGGCTTTGAGAAAGCTTCTAACCTAAAAAAGAGCATAAAAGTCTGCAAGAACGGACATAGGCGCCGAATGGATACCCCTACCCCGGAAGGAGAAAAAAATTAAACTTGGTATTTTTAAAGACGCGCGGCGTTCCCAAAATTTATTAGACGTAAGAAGTTTACAGCATAACCTAGTGAAGAAATGTGTATATTTCTTGATTGCTAAATGTTTGGAAACATATTTCTATGAAGAAGTAAACGGTCAATATCGAAGTAATTAATACGCATCTCGACTATTTTCTTTTCTTATTCACAAAGAAACCCTTTTAATTATTTTAAATGTTTCATTGTCATTTAGTTTTGGGAAATTAACTTACACTGTTTAACACTTCGAAATATATAATTTTGAAAGTATAGAGTGTTTTCTATAAAAAGGCATTTAAAGTTTCAATTCGTTTAAAAATACATACTTATTTAAAGCTTTTTTAAAATAGTGAATTAAAACGAGGAAACATTTTTAAGAAATGATTTTGCTTTTGCATCATCATCTGCTCTTTTTGTTTTGGTGATATACTTAGAAAAGTAAGTTCCTTCTGAATATCGGAAAATTGGCCTATGGATTTATTATTATTTTTCTCAGGGGTGCTGGCGCTCCAGAGTCGGCGCCCATGAGTATAGATAAAAATTAAATACATTGTGGATAAAATCAGGCACAGGGAAAAGAACTGTGGAGTATACTGTTTTTTTAATTTAAACGGGACGAGTCCAAGCATTTTTTTGAATTCAAAAACTATTCAATTTCCCATAAAAAAAAACTGCCGCATTAAAACATGCTTTAACTTGCAACATAAGAAGGATATTGACATATGCATTTCCAATTTGTAAAACTCAAAGTTGGTATAAGTATCCACTTAAGCATTTACATTAGGTATATTAACTTCATTTATATTACCAAAAATTAATTTTAAGAACAACTTTTAAAATTAAAAATTTAATAATATTACTCTTTTTTATCCATGCAACAACGTCAACATTATATACAAGGTGGCGCCTTTTTTGATGGATTTTCAGGGTATTGGAAAAACCATAAAAGATAGAGCAAATGTGATGGCAATTCTCGAGTTCGATTTTCGAAATAATTGCAACGGTCACAAAAAAAATCTGGGCTAACTTGATTTATCTCGGAGATACAAGGCGATTTCAAATTTTGTTGATTTCAGTACACTTCTGTGTCTTGGTTGTTAGTTAAGATAGAAAAAATGGCAAATAGCATATTTATGTAGAATTTTACGTAAAATCCAGTGACGTACTTAATTATTTTTCATTTATCAGTTATGGTGTTAAAGATATAACCTAAAGTTGCTTTTAAAATCGGACACCCTTTGACTATTGGATTCCAAATAAAATTACCTATCTACTAATACCACATACTTTATATTTATTCTTAAAGAAATTGGTTATGTGAAAAAATTAGGAAAATCTCATAAGATTTAAAGTTTGCACACCCCGTATAAATTGCAATATACTCATTAATAATTGTTAAATCAATTACTTTTATAAAATTACTAAATATTGTTTTTAAATTATTAAATCATTTTTCTAGCGCAATTGACAATGTCCCGAATTATCTCAAAGTGAGACGTCAAGAAGAGCGACTGTGTCGAGAGGCGCCTGAGGCGAGAGCGGCCATAGCTCGAACATAAGGCCACTATTGGCTTGATATTGCTTGCTCAACGATTACCACTCGACGATTTTCTTTCGTGTCTTCTATTGTGTTTGGATGTTCTACCGATTTTCTAAATATGTCGTTTTAAACTGAGCTGGACATAAGGAAGTACATCAATTTAACCCATATATAGGCAATACTCTAAAAAATACATAAAAGGTCTGTTTGTTATTCAGAAATATTTTACACTATTTTACACTTTTTGTACCCACCTAGTCCTAAAATACACCGTCGAGAAGAGTGCTTACGTAAAAAAAAGTGTAAAATAGTGTACATTATTTCTATATAACAAACAGACCTAATATTTCATACGAAATACTTTTTTATTTTTGATTTTTTCAAAATTATATTTATGTAGAAAGTTTCTACATCTCCCTAAATTTACGGAATTTACAGAAACCACTTTTATTTTTGAATTTAGAAAATAGTATTATTTAGATAACTTATTTAGAATTAAAAATACGTTATAACGTAAAGACACCAACTATTATTTAAGAATCGGAAATAAAACTGGGTACATCCGAATAGGGAACTTGACCATTTTTTTAAATCTCATGATTTGCTTTATATATGTCTAGAAAGAACATTCCCAAAATATTTCCGTTAAAATTAAATAATTACTTCATAATCCAGCGTTAAAGTTTGCGCGGTCCGAAAGCATTTCAAACAGTTCATTTTCGCGCCAGCGTGGATGACGTCATTACTTACTATGGCCGTCGACCCATCCGTATAGCGAACACGCCACGCTGCTGCACAGTTTTCATTCTCTATTATTGTACTGTTATTTTTTGTTGTGGATCGATAATTTTCATTGCATTTTGTAACTGTATATTTTTTGGGTCGTGTTAAAGTTTATTATGGAGAAAAGTAGTATCAAACAATTTAAATACTGTGTTGTACCAATGTGTCGGAGTACGATATTTCAAACACCGAATAAAATATTTATTAACCTGCCTACAAATCCAAATCGAAGAGCGAAATGGGTTAAAAAGCGTGCCGAAAGAGATATCAAGGATTTTTCCCCCGAACTCCGTACTTTTTGTTTGTGAGGATCATTTCAAAAGTAAATAATAACCTGGGTTTTTTGTTATGCAAGTTTGATATTTTTAAATGTACATAGTACTAACTCCCAGCCCAAAAAGATTTTTTTTTTTTAATTTAAGAAAATACTGAATAATGTGTTTATTCTACTAAACGCAATTATTCGAAATTTAAAAATTTAACCGTGTGTACTTACTTCTCTGCTTTAACGCCGCGAACTTCTTCAAGAAAAAAAACTATCACTTTTTTTTAAGAAAATTTGCAACCATAAACATGTCCACAACAGGCAGGTTATCGGACGGGCCCCTTTAGAATATCCCTCTTCAGTCATATTCAATAAAAATAGTCAGTCTGCTTGCAAAAAAGTCTTTAGGAAAACAATACCCAATAGTTTTGATAAACTACACACAAACACGATGTTTAAAACAAACCACCTCCACACCTACTTATGGAAAGAAAAAAGCCCGTTTAAAAATTTTAAAGTAGGGAAAACCCGCAGTAACACTACAATCGTTTAAAAAATACAAGAAAATTTGACGAACCGAACAGTTTTAAATCAAAGGCCGAACCAACCCCCCCTTTTTTAATTTAATGGCCATTTCGGTAAATTTTAAAAGGGGGAACCCCGGTTGGAAATTTAAAAAACGAATTGGGTTGGGGTTGTGACGTCACGACCAATGGCAAAGCGTTTTGGTCCGCCAGGTAAATTTAAATTTTTTGGAGGTATTTTCAATCATTTATTGCGGCCGTTGTATATCTAAAATGTTTTTTTTTGCTAATACGTTTTTTAAGGCGTTTTTGCTTATTTTTTTAAATACTTTCAAAAAAATTCAAAATATTGGCAAGTTCCCATTGCCCCCCAAATAGGTTGGATAAATTTTTTCCCACTATAGAAAGGAAAGATTTGCGGCCCAAAAATTTTTTTCAAAAAAATTTTAAATTTTGGGATTGCTATGGCAAATTGCACAAACGGAAAATTTTAAATGCTTTCCCTTTTTTAGTGTTTTCCCCCACGTCTAAAATATAATTGGGGAAAATAAAAAGCCGGTTTAACTGACCAGAACTAACCATGACCGACCAGATTTGTGGGCTTTTGAATTTCTCTAAAATATCCCTACGTAGAAGTTATTAACAAAATCTTAATAATTTTCAATATGGTATTTATTAGGGGACGAAATAATTTCATCCTGTTTGGGTTAAACCAAGTAATCATTTATTACCTGTAAATTTTATTACAGGCTAATCCTTATTTTTGGGCCGCAATTAAGCTATTATTTTTACCTACCTGATGATTTGGGCAGCAATTGTCTTAGGCCGAGAAATGTTTCTCCGAACTTACCCATCGGAATTACTAATCACATGGTAAACAACGGATCCGTGATCATGGACCATGTGATTTTACCCTAAGAACTATTCTGGGGCCATTTTAATTGGCGAAAAAACCGTCCCCTCATGGGTTATTTGCGTTTTCCATCATGGTAACAGACTTTTGAGCCCAATCAGATACATTTTTGTTCAGTTGTTCCTGCTCTCTCTTAAATTTAAATGGCCCTATTAGAGCTCTTCAATGCACATCCAAGGTTTCGGGAAGTGAACAGATGCGTTATTTTAAATTTTAATTTTAATTTAATTTTAAAAATATTTTTAAAAAATTTAACGAAAAACAATTTTTCCCCTTAAAAAACCCAACCAAGGGCAATTGGGAAAATTTTTTAAATTTTTTTGAAAATTTAATTTTAAAAAAAAGGATGAAAAAAAAAAAACCAGTTTTCCCAAAAAAAAAACAAATTCCCCCCCCCGTTCCGATACGGGTGCAGGCAGGTTGGAGGAGCATCTGGACGAACGCCTTTAAACGACTTTGACAATGGACATGGACGCTTTAGGGGGACGGATGAACTCAGGGAGGATCTGATGGATGCTTATGCATTTATGCAATGTAAAGAAAGAGTGACAGTCTTATGCCAACTAAAGATACCACTGTAGTCCAGTAACTGAAGAGAAAGTCCCCAAAGCTGTAAATAAATCTTTGTACAGTTTTCATTTGTGACGCAACGAAAAAAAGTTTATCACGATTCCGACGTGGCAACCCGCTGAAAACCCCCCAAAAAAAATTTTTTTTCCAAAAAAAAAAAATTTTTTTTTTTTTAAAAAAAAAAAATTTAAATTAAAAAAAAATTTTTTTTTTTTCCCCAAAAAAATTTTTTCCCCCCCGGAAAAAACCCCCCCCCCCAAAAAAAATTTTTTTGGGGGTTTTTAAAAAAGGGAAAAAACTTTTTTCCCCCGGGGGGAAAAAATTTTCCCCAAAAAAATTTTTTAAAAAGGGCCCAAAAAAAATTAAAAAATTTTTTTAAAAAAAAAAAATACCCAAAATTTGGGGGGGTTTTTTTTTAAAAAAATTAAAAAATAACCCCCCAAAAAAAATTTTTTTTTCCCCCCCCTTTTTTTTTTCCCCGGGGGGGGTTTGGGGGGAACCCCAAAAATTTTTTCCCGGGGAAAAAAATAAAACCCCCTTTTTTAAATTTTTTTTTAAAAACCCCCCCAAAAAAAATTTTTAAAATTTTTTTTTTTTTTAAAAAAAAATTTTTTTTTTAAAATTTTTTTTTTTTTTTAAAAATTTTCCCCCTTTAAATTTTTTTAAATTTTTTTTTTTTTTTTTCCCCCCCCCCAAATTTTTTAAAAATTTTTTTTTTTTTTTTTTAAAATTTTAAAAAGGTTTTAAAAAACCTTTTTTTCCCCCAAAAATTTTTTTTTAAAAAAAGGGGGTTTTAAAAAAAAAAATTTTAAATATTTTTTTAATTTTTAATTTTTTTTTTAAAAAAAAATTTTTTTCAATAAATTTTGAAAAATTAATTTTTTTTTTTTTGGGTACAAAAATTTTTTTAAAATAAATTAATTTTTAAAATGCCATTTTATATTTTAAGTAAAAAAAAAATTTTTTTTTAAAAATTTTGGTTTAAAAAATGAAACTTTTTAAATTTTTTTAACATTTAAATATTTTTAAAATAAAAAAAAAAAAAAAATTTTTTTTTAAAACCCCACCCCCCAAAATTTTAAGGTCCCTTTTTTTAAAAAAAATAAAGGGTTCAAAGGGGGAAAAAAATTTTTTTAAAAAAAAAAAAGGAAAAAAATTTTTTAAAATTTGAAACCCTCTTTCAATGTAAAAAAAAAAAGTTAATAAAAATTTTTTTTTTTAAATTCAATAAATTAATAAGAATTTTAAAAATTAAAAAAATTTAAACACTTTTTTAAACAAAAACAAAGGGGCCCCAAAAATTTTTAATAAGGGGGCCCATTTTAAATTCCGGGTTTTGTCTAACATTATTCCCAAAAGTAATGGAACAATTTCCCCACCCGGCAGCTGAAAAAAAGGGGACTTTATCCCGTTACCTAAAAAATTTTATCGATTTTTCGAAAAATTAGGGGAACCTTTTTTTGGGGTTTATAAGGCGATTTTTTTGTTTTAAAAAAAAATTTTTATTCGCATTTTTTGGGAAAAAAATTTTAGCGGAAAACCCCTTTTTTTGGGGTTTTTTGGGGGGGCCATTTTCAGCCCTTTTCCCCCTTTTTTGTTGATAAATTTTTTCGCTCGAAAGCATTTCCGAAGACCTAAGAATTGCGCCACAAGGGAAAGGATTTATTTACAGCTTTGTCCCTTCATCTACTGGGGCAATTTTAAATATTAAGTAATTTTGACACGTCAGAAACTCAAATAAAATTATTAGTTTTGGTTAATTTTAAAGACCGAAAAATCTTTTTTTCTTCATTTTTATGTGAAATAACTTATAGGTATCATAGTGTTAGAACTTTCGTGATGCTAACATGAAAACATTACCATCATATTATTGTTGGCGGCCTAAAAGTTAAGTTCGAGCCGTGTTCGTTGTGCATCTTTTGGTTGCTGTTCTGGCGCAATTTATGCCGCCACGCGAAAAGACCGGGGTCTTAAATAAAGCGGTTATAAAACCGTCCGGTTTGCTTGATGGATGATCTCGCGAATGCCCTCGGGCTCACGACCTCTACCAGATCACCGGCCATGCTTTTCTTGCACAATTTTATTCCAGAAAGCTCTCGTTATGGTGCATAAAATAGAAATAATAAAAGCGGTTTTATATTTCCTTAATTAGTTTTATAACTTAAAAGATTGACAACACATAATCCTTATAATTTATCATTTAGTTTACAATTCTCTCCTATGTATTTTGTGGAAGTAGTCCATCACACAGTTGAGTGTGAAACACATAGCTTGGCATCGTCGAAAACACAAGTGACACTTAACACGAAAATTATAAAAAATTAGCTCAAAGAAGTCAAAGTAAAAGCATGGGGGAAAAAAACCGGGGTTTTCCCTTTCTTTAGATATATCCCAGAAAAATAGAAGGTTTTTTTTACCCTAGAAAAAAAACATAGTTTTAAAAAGGGTTTTTTAAAAAAGGGGGGGTGGCAAAAAAATTTCAAATTAAAATTTTTTTTTTTTTTTTCAAACCCCCTTTTTTTTAAAATTTTAAAAAAAAATTGGGTACAGTCAGAAAATTGTTTAAAAAACACCTTTTGATGATAAACTTTTATTACTATTATGGATCAGTGGCGTAGCTTCGGGCAATTTTATTATTTTTTTTTTCCCTTATTATTTTTTTTTTATTTTAAAATGGGAATGATTTTATTCTCGTTTTGCCCCACATAAAAAGGTATTTGCAATACTTATAAACAACATAATATTTTTTAAAATTTCTTTTTGTTACAAATAATAAATAAAAAATTTAAAAAATTTTAAAAAAATTTAAACCTTTTTTAATCAAAACCAAAAAGGGGTGGAATTTGAATTTTTGGTAAAAAATTTTATTTTTATTTTTAAAATTTATTTTGGAAGTAATTTTAAAAAAAAAATTCTAAAAAAGAGGATTTGGTTTTCTTTTCCTTTTTTGAAAACCGAAAAAAAACAAAAAAATTTCCCAACAAAAAAGGGGAAAACCCCCGGGGCAAAAGGGGGGAAAGGGGGGTACGGACCGCCGCCCTTTGGGGAAAATTTTTTTTAAAAAAAATTTAAAAATTTTTTAAAATTTTTTTTTTTTTTTTTTTTTAAATTAAAATATTTTTAAAAAAAAAATATAAAAAAAAAAAATTTTTAAAATTTTAAAAAAATTTTTTAAAAAAAATAAAAAAAAAATTTTATCCTTTTTAAAAAAAAAGAAAATTAAATTTTTAAAAAAAAACCCCCCAAAAATTTAAAAAAAAACCCTTTAAACTTTATAATTTTTTTCCAAAAAAAAAATTTTTTTTAAAAATTTTTTCCATTTTTTTAAAAAAAAAAAATTTTTTTTTTAAAAAAAAAAAATTTAAATTTTTAAAATTTTTTAAATTTTAAAAAAAGTTTTTTAGAAAAAATTTTTTTTTATAAAGGGAAAATTTTAAAAATTTAAAAACAAAAAATTTTTTTTTGCGAAAAAAAAAAAAAATTTTTCCCAAAAAAAAAAACTTTTTGTTTAAAACCGCTAAAAAAGAAAAAGGTTTTTTTTTTCCTTTTAAAATCTAAAAACTTTTTTTTTTTTAAATTAAAAAAAAGGTTTTTAAAATTTAAAAAAAATTTTTTTTTTTTTTTAAATTTTTTGTTTTAAAAATTTTTTTAAAAAGGCAGTTTTTATTTAAAAAAAAAATAAAAAAAAAAAGGGGAAAAAAAACCCCTTTTAAAAAAAAAACCTTTTTGGTTAAAAAAATAAAAAAAAAAAAACCCCCTTTGTTTTAAAATTTAAAAAAAAAAACTTTTTGGTTTTTTTAAAAAAAAATTTTATAAAAAAAAAAAAAAACTTTCATTATTTAAAAAATAAAAAAAAAAATTTTCAAAAAATTTTGGGGTTTCCCTTTTTCCCTCAAAAATTTTTTAAAAAAAAATTTTAAACCGTTTTAAAAAATTTTTAAAATTTGTTTTTTTAAAAAAAAATTTTTATTTTTTTTTTAAAATTTAACCCCCCAAAAAAACTTTTTTTAAAAATTTTGCAAAAAAAAAATTTAAAAAATTTTTGGGCCAAAAATTTTTTTTTTTTGAAAAAAATTTTTAAAAAAATTTTTTTCCAAACCCCCGAAATTTTAAAAAAATAAAAAAAAATTTTAAAATTTAAAAAAAAAATTTTAAAATTTTTTAAAAAAATTTAAAAAAAATTTTAAAAAAATTTTTTTTTTAAAAAATTTTTAATTTTTTTTTTTTTAAAAAAATATAAAAATTTAATTTTATTTTTTTTTTACACAATATGCCGACGCTTCATAAAGTGACTAGGATCTTTATGAAGAGACTACGACATCTACATTGTAAAGAACGACCTAAGATCCCACAGCACTAATACAAATTGATCACAGCCCACAAAAAAGTACCAAATTGTCGTTCCGCGTTAGTTACACACGGCCCAAACTAGCAAGAGAACAGTAGTTGCGGCTGCGGAAAAAACAAATCGCGCACATCTTCATTGGGGGGAAAGCGGCAAATAAATTTTTATAATATAATTAATTTTATTATAATTTAAAAAATTTTTTATTTTTAAAATAAAAATATTTTTTAAAAAAAAAAAATATATATATATATATATATATATATATATATATATATATATATATATATATATATATATATATATATATATATATATTATAAAAGGTCCCAAAGGGGGGGGAATGTAATGGGGATCTTGAAACCACGATAATAGAAAGCGGTTAAATGGGGGGAAAATTTTTTTGGAAAATATGTTAGAAGCAATCCCGTTTACTCAGGTTTTTTTCTATTCAGGTTTTTGAGAAATTTTTAAAAAAAAACCGAAACACATTTTCAAAATCGGCCATATTTTTTTTTTAAATGAAAATTTTTAAAACTGTAAAAACTTCTTCAAAGCAACTTTTTTGTAGAATAAGACCGAGTGTCAATTTTATTTTCTACGTTTGGGGGTTTTTGAATCATCATAAAATTTTTTTTTTATATGGGCGCCATTTTGGGGTATTTACGCAGAAAAAGGGGACTTTTTTTTTTTTTATTTCAAAAGTATAACATGAATAGTTTAAAAGTTTATAACCCATTTTTTAAAAAAAAAAATTTTCTCAGTTGGCCTTGTTTCCCCGGGAAGTCATTTTTGTAAACAATAAAATATTAGAAAAATTTTTAATGTAGATAAGCTGAACAATATTTTACAGAAATGGGTTCGCGAACATAGCTATAACGTTAATACCGTGTTACAAAAAATTTTAAGGCGCCCATATAAAAAAAAAATGATGAATCATCATCAACTTTATTTTTTATAGGGGGCCATTTTTTTTTTTTGCCAAATAGTGTTTTTTTTTCTTATTTTAACAATGTATAATATCTTATAGTTTGGGGTTTATAACCTCATCCTTTTTTAAAAAAAAATATTTTCTCAGTTGGCCTTGATTCCGGCGAATGTCTCTAGCGTCATTATCAAGTTAGCTCGGGTACGTTTTTAAAAATTTTTTTAATTTGTAAAAGGGTTAATTATTTAAAAAAAAAATTGATTTTTTTCAACGTTTTTTCCCAAAAACAATAGAAATGTTAATATAGCTGGGAGCAAACGTTTTTTTCCCGGAAAAAATTTTCCCCTAAAAAGTGGCCCCCCCCTCCTAAACCCCAACCCCAAAAAAACCTTTCGAAACCCTTTTTTTTTGGTTTAAAAAAAAATTTTCTTAAAATTTGGAAAAATTTTTTTAAAAAACAAAAAAAAAAACCCCCAAAAAAAAAAAAAAAAAATTTTGGGAAAAAAAAATCGCCAACCGAAAACCCCGCAGTTAACCAACTTTTTTAAAAAAATCCAACATCTTCAGCAACAGTTGACAGAGAATTCCACATACCTAAGTCAACCATTTTATTTTAAAAAAATCGTTAATATGTTAAAAAATATGGACAACATTTTAAATTTTTTTGGTCGTTATTATACATTTTTTATTTTAGTAGGAATTTAGTTTAGCCACTTCTCATTGTTTTTTTTTCACTTGTTTCAATTAATTTTTAAAGTTTAGTTTTGTTGTAACACGGTATTAACGTTATAGCTATGTTCGCGAACCCATTTCTGTAAAATATCTGTTCAGCTTATCTTTTTTTCCACTTACTAATATTTTATTGTTTAAAAAAAATGACGTTCGCCGGAATAAAGGGAAAATGAGAAAATATTTGTTTTTTAAAATAAATGGGGTTATAAACTCTTAAATTATAACATGTTATACACTACTGAAATCAGAATAAAAGCACTTTTTGGTGCGAAAAAAACCAATATGGCTCCATATAAAAAAAAAAGTTGATGATGATTCAAAAACCCCCAAACGTAGAAAAAAAAATTTTTACACTCGGTCATATTCTACAGATATGAAAAACTTTCACTTATAAAAAAAAAAAATGGCCGATTTTAAAAAAGCATGTTTCGGGTTTTTTTAAAATTTCTTAAAAACCTGAATAGATAAATCCATTTAGTAAATGAGATTAGCTTACTAACTAATTGTCCAAAAAATTTTCCCCCTTTAACCGATTTTCTATCTAAAGTGGTTTCCAAGATCCTAATACATTCCCCCCAATTTGGGACACACTTATATATATATATATATATATATATATATATATATATATATATATAAGGGGCCCCTTTAAAAAAAAGGGGTTGGAAAAAAGAAACAAAGGAAAATTTGGATCCTTTAAAACCTTTTCATTTTAAAAGGGGTTTTAATAATTCCGGTCTTTAATTACCGGAAAAAAACCAAAATTGTTTTGGCCCCTTTTTTTTTCAGTTAAAATTTAAAAAAAAAAAACAAAAGAATTTCCCATGGCCCCTTAATTTAAAAAGGGTTTAAAATTTTTCCCAAAGTTTTTTTCTTGGCCACTCCTTTAAATTTTTTAAAAAGGGTAGGTTTTAAAATTTTTTTTTGCCCTTTAAACCACCGGCAATAAAAATTTAAAAGGGGCCCTTTAAAAAATTTTTAAATTGGAATTTTTTAAAGGGAAAAAAAAGTGTTGGAAAATTTTCCTTTCCCTTTTTGGTTTTTTGGGTTTTGGGGGAAGGTTTTTTTTTTTATAAAAAAAAAAAGAAAAAATTTGGGGTTTTTTTATATTTCCCAATTTTGGTTTTAAAATTTTAATTTGGCTTTGTTTCCCAAAATTTTTTTAATTAACCACTTTACTTTTAAATTTTGAAAACCCTTTTTTGGGCCCGTTTTCGGGTTTTTAAAAGGTATAAATTTTTTTTAAATTTTTTTAAAAAAAATAAAAAACCCTTTTTTTTCAAAAAGGTTTTATGGTTTCCAACGAAACCCCAAAGACGGAAAATTTAAATTCTTTTAAAATAAAATCCCCGAAAAAGTGGCTTTAAAATCTTTTAAAAAATTTTTTTAAAAAAAACAAAAAAAAATTTTGGTTTTTTTTTAAATGGGCCCCAATTTTTTAAAATTTCCCAAGGGCCAAATTTTTAATAAAATTTGGAAACTTTCCAAATTTTTGCTTTCCCCTTCCAAAAAAAAGGGCCCCATTTGGGACCAATTTAATTTTAATATTAATAAATTTAAAAAAAAATATATTATTATTTTATATTAATTTTATAATAATTATTATTAATTAATTTTAAAATATTTATATTATTTTTTATATAAATAAAAATTATAATAATTAATATAAAAAAATTTTATAAAAAATAAATTATTTTTTATATTTTAAATTAATTTTATAATTTTTTTAAGGGAATAAGGCCCGATTTAGGTTTTCCCCCCCCAAAATTCCTTTTGGTGGAAACAATTTATATTTTTTGTGTTTATCCCCTGTTTGGGTTTTTTTTTTTTGGAAGAAATCGGTTGGGAAATTTTTTGGGGGTTTGTACTGAGGGCTGGGGTTTTCCCCCCAGGAAAATTAATTTGGAAAAGAAAAAGACCGTAACAGTAACACAAGAAAAAAAAGGTTTTTGAAAGGGGAAAAAAATTTTTTTTTAAAAAATTTTTTTGTCTTTTACCTTTTCTATAAAAAACTAATTTTTTTATTTTTCAAATAAAACAAAACAAATAAAACAAAACATTAGTATCTCGCTCTAGGCGCCAGGCAATAAGAAAAGCCAAAAAGTCATATCCGAAAAAACAACTTTCAGCGAAAAATAAAATTTGATGACTCCTTTTGGGAGACGTCGACCAAAGTGCGCTGGAAGACAATCCCGCTCTAGACTGGTCAAGGGCTAGGGCCAGTAATAGGTATAAGCAAGTTCTAAAATAACTTCCTTTTAAGTCTTTACTATACAAAATCTTGACGCATATAAAGACTTAGGTATATTAAGATTCTGGCATTAAAGATGAATGAAATAACATAATCGCAAAAATTAGAGTCGAAAACATTTCTGCATAATTTAATATATCTAAAGAACTAAATAATGAGAGCATTGTGCCGTTTTACTTACAGACAAAAATCTTAAAATAAAAAAATATATGTTTTAAATGTTTTTGCTGCAAATTTTGAGTGATTTAGGATTCAAATATATAAAATAAATGATTTATAATGAAAAACCACCAATAATAAAATTTTTAAAAAATATTTTTTTCCCTGTTTTGGACTGAAATTTTTGGTCAAAATCATATTTTCGGTTATATCTTCTTTACTATTTATCCCATCAAAAATGTTTATATTACCCTTTACATAGACAATTTGAAAGGCTCTGTTTTATGTTTTATAAATGTTTCTGTATCTCCTAAGTTTTTGAGATATTCACGATTTTTAAACGTCAATATCTCAAAAACTGTAAAGACACACATAAATTATGTTTTTTTTACAAGATCTTTAATTAAAGTTTTATATCTTCTTGTTAAAATGCAATACTGTTTACGTTAAGGTCAAAAAATCTAATTTTCAGGATTTATTCAAGGTATACCCTGGAAAAAAGAATTTTTTTTTTTTTCTGCAAAATTTGAGTGATTTGGGATTTAAATAAATAAAATAATTGATTTCTAATAAATAACCCAAAAATTGCATAAATAAAGAAATCCCATTTTGACTGAATTTTTTTGTTCAAATCACATTTTCGTTTATATCTCCTTTATTATTTATCTTATTGAAAAAGTGGGGGGTCCAAGTGTCCAATTAAGAAATTTAATAAAATAATATAAATAAAAAATTATTTTCTAAAAGTCTATTTTTTTTCAAGAGCTGGGCTCTTTTTTTCTCCTCTCCTCCAAGCGTATGCCACTGCCTGTTACAGTCGCCATTTATTTATATAAGAATTAACATATTTGCAGAATTTCCGTCCAAGGCAGCGCCTTTTTTATGCCTTTGAATTTCGAAACATTACACAGGACACAGTTTTGAACGTATCTTGAATTGCTATAAAGATAAAGCAGCAAGAAGGTTAAAAGTCAACCGTCAAAAGTGTATCCTGAGGATTCTTAAAAAACTGTGTAATAAGGTTTTAAGTATCAGTCCATTCACACCAAATTGAAGTTGGAAATATATCCTAAATTTATTTACTTTATTATCTATCCAACCAACGCCATCTGCAATCATTTAGGCATTTATCAGTATAAACATTAAAAAAATTTCACGCCATTTTAAAATTAATTTTTTTCTTCAAGGGTTTTTAGATTTTAAAAGTTTTTCTGCAACAATAAGCCAAAAAATACATAAAGTTTTTTTTTAATCAAAAGAATTCCAACCTCATAATATAGTCAGGAGGGTCAGCAATTCCTTATTTGGTATAAAAAAAATATTTGATATTTAGTTACTGCTTACGCAGGAACATGTTGAAAATCTCAAATTTTTTTGTTGGCCATTTTCTCAAAACTATTTTTTTTTTGAGTTACGTCACTTTTCTTCCAGGGTGACGGTATGTGTTACTCTCTGTAATAAAACACAATTTTTTAATGAACAACGTTGTCGTCATCTTAGTACAATTTCGACATATTTTATCGTTTTGGTTTATCTTGCTCGGCCTAATCTTGGATATATTTCTTTGAAGAGGATTCAATCGAGTTTTTATGAAGCCGTTCTGCCGAAAAGCCGCGGCCGCGCCGATGAAATTCGAACCAACGAGAGAATACGAAACACAAGAACTACTTTGTTAAGTCATCATTATCGGGAAGATCTCTTGTTCGTAATTGGATCATTGCCGCTTTTGAACATGTCGTATGCCGACGTAGACTTTCTTTTTGTATTAACTTTTTCATGTTATGTGGATTTTTTCTCAAAAATGTAATGTAATAGTGGTAAATATTTCCTTCCCTGCGTAAAAAAATCATAAAAGATGTATACGCATCACTGGATTATGCCAATAATGCACTGCGATATTTTTTTTTATTGGAACCCTTCCATAAATGGACCAAACCATATTATATCAAATCACCAAACAATATGTCTGCATACAGGGTGATTGATGGTCGATGGTACCTTAGACGTTTATGGAAAACAGGACATAGGATTTTTTAAAAATTCCATGGCAACATGGGTAATTGATCCTGCTCTAATAATCTAAAATATTTTTAACAACGCGACGTGACCGCTTATAAGTACCAAAAAGTAATTGGAAGTTTAATTTTAAATAAGACACCCATATATTATTCCATTTTTCGCTCCGCCATTATTTTCTGATTATTTTTGTATAATACCTTCCTATACCTATCTCTAGTAGTTTTTGACTTATTAATTATTTTCCTTATTTTTTCTTCAAAACATGGCTCTAATTAAATTTTTGCTACTACGTCGTAGAAAGTTAAAATTTAGGTTTTGCTATTACTTTTAAGTAGCAAATTTGTTCTACATTATGCAGGGTTGGTCAAAATTAGCGATTTTACCGCGAGATACAAAAATAAAGAAAAATCCATTTTTTAAAATGGGACACCCTGTATATTATGACATATTATAAAAGGCAATTTAAATCCCTTGCAAATTATGTATTATGTTCCTACATCTAAATAGTAAGGTTTCGGTAATAAAAGCAAGTTCCTGTAAGAATTAAGTAATTTTGAGATATTTGCCTTAGATTGCTATGAAATGTCACGATGAAACATATTATTAAAAAAATTTGACAATTAGTGCGTTAGTAGGGATACATTTTTTAATAATTGAAATAAAAAAAATAACTATTCAAATGAAGTTTTGATGAATCGATTTATTATTCATGGACAATGCGGCAAAATTATAGCAAGAACATGCAGAAAATTTAACGAAATGTACCGTAATTTACGACGAATGAATATAAAAAAAATTATGCAAATACAAAATAACTTTATACAATTTGGTTTACAACTAAAAAATGATCCAAGTTTACCACAACTATATTTAAATAAACATTAAGAACAATGGACATCACGCTGAAGTTTTAACATATTAATAATAAGGTTATAAATAATTTACAAAAAAGTTTTAAAATAATTTTCAATGACTCCTAAACACTTTAAAATCCTGCGTTGCACAGCATGTTTTGTCGCTGCTTGTACTTCAGAAGAATCTAGTTGACCAATGCAATTGATGTAGTTTCTCTTTACTGTTTTTCGGTGTCTTGAATAACATTTATTTTAAATTATCCTAAAAGTAAAAATTAAGTGGTGTAAGATCAGGTGATTTCGCAGGCCAATCTCACGGTTCCACACGCCTAAACCAGCGGTCATCGAATTTTTTAAATAGCTCACGTGTCACCTCCCCAGTGCAATGATCGGGTGCTCCAATTGGATCCAACATATGCAATAATTTTCAAGCGGTACATTTTCTAGAACACAAAATCTGAGAGTATTTGTTGCTGTTTAATGACTCGTCGTTAATGAAAAAAGCTATTTGATATTATTTTAGTAAACAAAAAGTATTAAAGCTATATTTTTCTTAAAATCAAATTTTCTTGACTACGTTTTGATTTGATTTTTGTCTTTATTTCCGAAACCTTACTGTTACTGTGCATAGGAACGTGATACATATTTTGCAAGGAATTTTGATTGTCTTTAATAATATGTTATAATATTTTGTATTTTGCGGTAAAATTACTAATTTTGAGCAACCCTGTATAATGTAAAACAAATTTTCTTACCCAAAAGCAATATACAAAAATATCAAACTTCCTATTACTTTTTGGTAAAAGCGGCAACATCGCGTTGTTAAAAATATTTTAGATTGATAGAGGAGAGATAATTACCTATGGTGGCAAATTTTCAAAAAATTTCTAGTTCCGTTTTTTATAAACGTCTAAGGGCTAAAGGTAACATCGGCCATAATCACCCTGATATATATATATATATATATATATATATATATATATATATATATATATATATATATATATATATATATATATATATATATATATATATATATATATATATATAAAAAAAAAAAATATATATAGTTCAAACTTTTTAAATATTTTTAAATCGTTATTTTTTTTTAACCACAACCAACCAAGCTGATTTTATATTTCATTCTTAATGTACAAATATTGTACCTTTGCTTTTTTAATTTATTTTTAAATTTCTTACTATGCCTTAAATATTTTTTTCCATATGCATTTAGATTCAGAACCTTAAAACATATTTTTATGAATAAAAAAAAATTGCTTTTATAGGACATCATACCTAAATATTTGAAAATTGTGCAGAAGTAGAGGAGCCATTTTAAACCTTTTGCCCGACACAATTAACAACAAAATCTTTTTTTAGGTGTAAAAAATTGGTAACCATACTTATTCATTATAAGAATACCTCGTGTCAAAATTTACACTCAGAGCAATCATGTCTCACGTTCGTTACGAAGTTGTTGCATTAAAATCAGAAGCTAAACTTCAATTGAACTGTCCAACTACATCTCGCAAAATATCTCAATTCGTTGTTCGGATATGGAAATGGCGAATCGGCTCGTCAGCTGCCACTTCGTACGCTTGAAGCCTGCCATGTTCATCTTAATAGACTCGTCACTCGGTATCCGTTATAATATACAGGGTCTACCTAATATATTCCCTGTCTAATAACTTGGTTTAAAAAATGTTTTTTATTTATTTTTCCCTTAACTACTGAATTTAATACTTACCACTTCCCAATAAAAAAATATTTAATAGTTATTTGTGCAACCATTTGTTAAAAGCACTGTTTTTCGTAACGAGCAGAATGTGAGTTATGTATATTAGTGTTTCCCCAATTTTTTTCATTTAATATAATATGATTTTTTTTTTTTTCATTTGCATTTAAAGTGCCATTTTAAAACCATTGAGTTTAAATTTTTACTTCATCCCAGTTGAAAATTTTATTTTGTAACTAGTTTAAAAACTAAGATATTTGACAATGTCAATGAGTTTTGAAAAGTGTCACTTTAAATGTCAAAATTAGAAAAAAATATTTAAGTAAAAAAATGACATTTTAAACACAGAATTAAGAGAAATTCATGATTGAGGTCCATTTTTGTCAACACTGGTATATTCAATGAGCTGTTAGTTTAACTGGAAACATCGATTTGGCATAAGGTGGCATCATAAACGCCATTCTAAGGTTCTGCCCAGCGATGTGAACCTTGTACTGAAACAATGAAACCAAAACCCGGGAAAATGTTACTACTATTTTGTCGTAAAGCGGGTGCCAAGTATCTTTTTTCATTTACTTGATAGTATATTATGATTATATTTTACTTAATTTATTCCTAAATTACATCAAAATAAGCTCTACTATTGATTTTAAACTGTGAATATATTTGTTAATTTATTAAAAAAAGTTAACACTAGAAAAGTACATGATGTTAAAATATTTAATTTTTTTGACAGCTACTAATTAAAGGCGCGTAACGTGACAGTGGATTTTTTAGAAGCATACTTCCGCCACCTTTCAAATTTTGTCAAATTTTAAATTAATATGGCGTTTTATCTAAATGGTTTTGTTGTCTGGGAATTTTGTGACAATTGTATAATTTCAGTTTGTGTAAGTACTTTTAATAAATTAAATGTTTAACCAGTGCGCAAGTTTTTGTTTAAAGAAGCGGATATGATTCTGGATTATCATTTCAAAAAAAGTAAGTACAAATATTTTAAAAACCATTTTCGTCCAAATTAAAAACAAACCATGTTGTGCGCAGCTTCGATTGCTTTATAAGGTGAAATGCTTTCTCTATCTTTGTTAAAACTGGGTATTGGATACTTTTGCTAATGTTACTGTCAAGTTTAAGTCAAATTGATTAACCAAATTTAACAAAGATGAAAAAAACCTGATTTTTATATTTGAATTATGAGCCGAAATAATCCGGAAAAAAGAATCTGCAGAGAAAGTTTGACTACTGCTGGTACCAGAAAAGTCAAAACTAATTTACGAAAAGGCATACGGTGATTTCATGAGATAGCGCCATGGAGGTTGGCGCTTCTCGAGTGTGGCCGATGATTATATTGAAGATTTTGTGCAAAATAAAACTCAAATAGTCAAAAAAATTAGAAGTTTCAGCTCCACAGACTCTTTCGGCAATTCCAATTTTTACATTCAATATACATCAAGAAGAATTGGCAGGAGAAAGTTCACTTGTTTTCATAGTTTTAAATTGTAATCAGTACTTTAGCATAACGTTAAATAACTAAATTATTGTTTTATCAAATATTGAGGCTTTAATTTCATTGTTGTTTTATGAATTTATAAATAAGGGAGTTTTTGTTACTTTTTCGCCCTTCGCGCCCGCAAATGGGAGCGTACAATTGTATTTTAACAAAATACCACATTAGTCCATTGGAAATAATGAATTTTCATCAGATATTTTTCTGCATTAAGTTTTAGTGTGTGTTTAGGGTGTGCAATGCACTTTATAATGCACTTTTGTGGAAAAAAGTGCATTTTTGCTATTTTTTTCCAATGTTATTTTTTATATAATTGATCCAAATAGATAAAACTTTGGTAATTTTTATTTTTTAATATAATTTTAAATATAAAAAATTGTTTAGAAACATTTATGTTGCATTTTGGGCCATTTGAACCAAAGAATTGCATCAAAAAGTGCATAATTCCTATGATAATATAAAATAATTACATAAAATCTTCATTATTAAAATATTGAAAAAAAAATTATCCTTTTTGAAGGAAGCTCATCGTCAGAATATCAAGAATACCTTTAAACGAATACCGGTAATACTATTCAAAACAAATAAAATCATTATCAAGGAATTTACTCCCTCCAACAGAAGGAGCACTCAAGAAACACATCGACACAGTTTACTTACAATATCAAACCTGGCACAGAAACCACATTACCCCATGCAGCTGGGGTTGGAGAAACAATGCTACAGAAAATATTTTAAAGCCTGTGTTCTCTGTGAATAAATCAATCCCAGACAACTAGTTAAGAACTTTAAATGCTTTTGCAAAAGCAAATGTACAAATAAATGTGGTTGCAGAAAAATCGGTCTAAAATGCAACAAGTATTATCAATTATCACATACATATTGTTTTTTAATTGCATATGAATTTAGGACTTCCAAAAGATGCGTTTTTTTTGTAACTGAATTCAAAATAAATATCATTTTCTAACAAATATTCCTGGATTTCAGTTTTTGAACTTGATGAAGCTGGTGCTTTGTGTAGCAGACGGCTGTGGTAGCTTGCGTTATCCATGATATTAACACTGTTGTTTGGAATATTTTTTAAAAGATAATTTTGAAACCAGTTTTCAAAAAGTTTTGCACCTGTATCCTCATGATAATCCAAGCTAGAATCCTTAATATTCTTTGCAGACAACAGCAAGCAGTTTGGGACAAATCCGCCTTCTGAACCAGCGTGTCTTATGGTAATGCGTTTTCCTTTATTTGAAGGTGCTTTCGTCTGACAGTTTTGACTGGAATGAATTCATCCTTTGGATGCTGTGTCGTGTTATCGAACCATGTTTCATCAAGGTAAATTATGGATCTGTTTTCTAACCAATATCTTTTAATTTCTTGAAGGTAATTAAATCTCCAAGTGCGTAATCTGTGCGATTCGATTGGTTTCGTCTACGTCTAGCTTCTTTTTCAGTTCATCCAAGGTAGGAATAACTCCGCTTTTATAAAGACAATATATTTTCCTTCTTATTAGGTCCTCATCGCTATTGTCTATACGGTGAGATTAAAAATCACTACGTTTTTTTCTTTTGTTTAATTCTTCACTAATATCCCTTATCGATGATATTGGAGTTTTTGTAAGTAGACAAGTTTCTTTTAAAGCTTCTTGTTTAATTAGACCCCTACTGATTAAAGTTTTATACACATTTTTCACAACCTGTTTTGCATCTAATGACAAATGATTTCGACGCGACATAGTTATATTCTCGTAAAACAACTTTTTAGAAACGCACAGTAAAAACGGTTATTCAAAACTGCCACTAAAATATTAGCCAAAATATTTATATGCCTAATGAACAAATGGGTTTACTCAATAATAATAGGTAATAGAATCGTTAAAGGTTTATTGAGGTATGGTCCGTCAAAAGCCATAACGATATACTTTGAGACAAACTATACTGCAACCACTGTAAAGGAACGCTTAAATAGTGAGAGAATAGAAGACTTTTTACGTAACTTTTCAATTACTAAAGCAGAAATTATGAAACTAGAAGTTAAACCACAAATTTTAATTGGCCATTTCGAAAGTAATGGATCAGAAAGGAACAATACTGATGAAGACACCAGTTGTGACTCTTCTGACGATGAGCGTCTTTCAAAAAGAATGAGGATGTAAATTTTTTCTTAATATTTTAAATAATAAAGATTTTATTTAATTATGTGATATTAGCATAGGAATTATGCACTTTTTGATGTAATTCTTTGGTCCAAATGGCCCAAAATGCAACATAAATGCTTCCAAACAATTTGTCATACTTAAAATTATATTAAAAAATAAAAATTACTGAAGTCTTATTCTTTTGGATCAATTATATAAAAAAAGCATAAAAAAATACGAAAAAATTGCAAAAAAATTACTTTTTTACACAAAAGTGCAGTTTAAAATACATTGCACACCTATGCGTACGGATAGTTATTTTCCGTTTATTCATACCTTAAACTGACACTTCAGGCAAAAAAATTTAATGAAAAAAAAATTCTGGATTTTTAGGTTTTTTTCATTATTTCCAATGGGCTACATATATGAGAGTATGAGATTTGGTCAAGGAAGTTTAAAGGTGTATGGAAGCCCAATGCTATGGCCCATTCGATCAAAAAATGTCCACAAAATTCCACGAAATAATTTAATGTGTTGCCTACTTACACACTGATAAATCAGTGTGTAGTTAGGCAACACATTATACTTTTATGAGAGCCGTAGTACCGTTTTTGGTTCAAGGGCGCGCGGGCGCGTATGAAACTATATCCACGCTGTACCGTCAACCGTCGTCTTCTAATCATTCGTCATTTTCGTTGTGGTTTGTGCCCTTTGCGCCGTATTAATTTCGATTGTTTTGTGTGAGTACCTATATTTTGTGGTTGCAGAAGTTTTTTGGATTGATAAAAACCTTCTTATTTTAGTAATAAGTGTTTATTAAATTGTGACTATAATTTTGTGTTTATTGTTTGTAACTTATAATATCGTAACAAAATGATTAGATGTTGTATGGTTTTGTCTTGCAAATCCAAGGGTAACATACCCGGCATTTTTTTACTTTAGGTAAGTATTTCTTATATTTAAATTAGGTGCTTCTTATGAGACGTAATGTTAGGTAACCGAATAAATAATAATATATCAATTATGAATAATAGAATAATGAAAATTTCATAGGAAATAGCAGTGAGAAAAGTAAGGCAATCTTAACTATCTTTTAGATGATTTCCACAATGTTTGTGTATTTCTGTGGATTATTAAAAAGAAATAAGGTTTACATTTAGGTACTTTTCTTTCAGTTAATAATTTAGTACATTCTTTTAAAGGATCAAAATTATTAATTACAGGGCAAACCAGGCAAATTTTAATATATACAGGTCCCTCTAATTGAATGAAAGAAGTACAATTTAATGTTAAAGTTCCTTTTTGCTTTTTCTGTATTTGTTTAAAAAGAAATTAGATTTTTGTTTTCTTAAACTTACATTATCAACTTTTTAAGCTCGACATACTGTAGACACATAATATTTAACGGATATTGTTACAATGGATACCTAGGTACCAAAGGTTACTAAACATTTTTAACCACTGTTATTCTGTCTCATGATTGTTTGTTATTAATGAAAAGTATATGCCTAAAAAGCAGTTATAAAAATTTTCACTTTTTAATGTACAACCAGAATCTTAGGATTAGATTAAACTCATTTACACTATTTCGCTCTTCTTTTACCCAAAATTGGTGATAAGTACATGAAACTATCATACAATGTTTGAAATTTATTTTAAAAAATCGTGTTTTTATTTATTTACAAAGATTTTTGGTAAAAATACAAAACTCACAAAAATATCGACCATTTAAATAGAAGGCTGTAATGTGGCGCCATCTATTCTTTGCATATTATATCAAATGATATAAAATCCAATATTACACAGTGAATGCTTGAATTTGACATTTGATGATGTCAACTTTATAGATAGTAACAAAGAATTGTGGAAGTCCGGCTCTGACCTACTATTTATTGCGCAAACTCCGCGGGGCCAATCCCCCTACTCCTGCTGCCCTGCACGCCTGGACAATTTTGTTCTACAGTATTGAGCTTCCATACACCTTTAAACTTCCTTGGATTTGGTTTGTAAGTTCACATAAGTATTCTTATTATCTGTGAAATCGAAGCAGTTATGTTAAGTGGTTTCTAAGATATTCAATTTTACAAATTGTCCATTTTACTACTGACTGACTAACTGACTCACTTACTCATTGACTTAGGCATTTGCCGCATGAGTAGAAACTTGAAATTTGGTATATAACTATGTTTTATGACACAAGTAAAGAAAGAATTCTGAAAACTGCACATTTTTAATGGAAACGTCTTGAAACAGGGGTGGTAACGTCCTAGATCTAGGGGCTATTTTAGAGGTTTGCAATCTGAGGTCATAATCTTATAGAATTAAAAATGCAGGCAGGATTTTATTTCACTTTTTGAACTTATAAAAAAAAATAGATCCCTTCAAAAACACTTTTATGTAAATAGGCGCCAAGTTCCTATCAAATAATCTCTGCCTCCTAAAGTACTGTCCACACACAATAGGTAGGTTGGTAGGTATATATATATATATATATATATATATATATATATATATATATATATATATATATATATATATAAATATATATATATATATATATATATATATATATATATATATATATATATATATATATATATATATATATATATATTATATATATATATATACTCAGTTATGCATCCTATAGGAAGGAAGGGTGTGTTGGGTATGTAATTTATTTAGAACAAAATTGTGACCAGAACTTGGTCTAAATTTAAATCTCAGTACTTTATGAGGCGGAAATTTTTAAATCGAAACTTGGCCCTTATTTTAAAAGAGGAAGTGATTTTGGTGGGATAGATCTTTTAATGTTCTACCCAGCGTCTGTGGCGTCGAAACAACGCATTTTTTTGTGAAAATTTACCATTTTTAGCGATACTTTTGAAAACGCCCTCTCTCGGGTTTGTCAGTATTTTTGCACATGACTTGTTTGTAGCATAAAAAACATTGTTTAGAAGTTTTTTTTGGCGGCAATAGTAAAAATTAAGAAAACAATTTTCCCTTTTTTTAACCAAAACTGACCAGAATTAACGAGAACTAACCAAAACTTACCAAAACTAATCCATCAGAACTAACCAAAACTAACGCACCATCTAATAAAATGGTATAGATTGTATATTTAAATATATTAATAATGTTTTTTTATTTAATTTAACACATTAACGGCCGAGTGATGATCGCGTTGTAAAATTTAGCAATGGACTTAGCAATTGTTAAAAGTTAACAACGGTTTAAAATGTTTAACAAAACGTCATTGTCAGTGTTATTCGATGGTTTTAGTAGGCAATCTGTCAAAATCTGACATTTTGTTAAACATTCTAAACCGTTGTTAACTTTTAACAATTGCTAAGTTAACAACGGTTAAGAATGTTTAACAAAATGTCAGATTTTGACAGGTTGCCTACTAAAATAATTGAATAACACTGACAATGACGTTTTGTTAAACATTCTAAACCGTTGCTAACTTTTAACAATTGCTAAGTCCATTGTAAATTTTACAACGCGATCATCACTGGGCCGTTAATTAAGCATTGATTTCATATTGAGACAACAAGTTTTTAATATAATATAGTAATTTTTATATACTCTAATAAAATGTAAAAAATACAATACACAATGTACTAACTTATTTTGATTTATTAATTAATAAATTTAAAAATATTAAATACGATTTAATTTTAACAATGGTTAACATTAAAAAAATATATTTAATATGTTTTTTTGTTAACAATGTTCAAAAGTTATTGTTAAAATTAATTTATTGTTGTATTAATTTATTTTTCATTTTTATTCTTTATTTTTATTACAAATGTTAATATTAAAAATGTTACTGTAAAAATTATTAAATGTTCAATTAATTAATTTAATTGAATTAATTTAAATTTTATTCCATAACAATCTTTTATACTCATTTTCTAATCTAAAGAAAAAAGAAATAAAAAAATATTACAAAATTGGACAAAACATTGATTTTTCCACGATTTTTATTATTGCCGCCAAAAAACCTCTGAACTTTGTTTCTTATGCTGTAAGAAAAATCTGTACAAATTAAAGTGGGGGCGTTTTCCGAAGCCTAGCCCCATTCTTAATAATTTAAATAAACTTATTATATTATGTTAAGCCGTCTAAAAAAACTAAAATTTTCAAAATAGAGATAATACTCATAAAAGCAGATATGTATATATAGTTTCAACCCCACAATCGTTGAAATATGCAGAAGCGCAACATTTGGTCACATCAGATCTTCATCATTTCTGAAATATAATCCGCAGAAATATGCGACGTGTCGCCGACTAAGAAAGTTGTTTATGGTTCGGTACATGTGTCCCGGTCTTCCTGCCCGATTGGGTGAAAACTGCCTCTCCGACAGATTTACGAACCGAAATGTGGGATGATTAATGCCGTATTTTTATTTCTAGGAAAGTTAACAAGGTCATTTTGTCACTTACTCGTTTATATTTATGGTCTTAGGGAAGATTTAGACATTATAATTAGATACATATTTAAAAATGAGGGTAATTTTTGGGGTTTTGCAAAAATTGCGATTATTAAATGGTAATAAAGATCCTCTGCGCTAAAACTGTTATTCTAGAACATATATACAGAGTGTCCTGTAAGGAGCGCACGATAGCCTAGTTTACATCGCAAGGCTCAATTAGGTCCGTAGACTAAATCGTAAACCTATTTTTCTTAGTACACAAGGGTTTACACCAACTTAACTGGAGGATCAATTTAATTTAGGTTTAACTCTAGTGCCAAAATGACAGCGTAACATATGATTAGAATCTAAGCTTGTTTTTTTAAATGTATGTGATTAAAATAGTTATAGAAAAAAGTAGCAGAAAATACCTACAAAACATTAAAAAACCTTAAAACAATTTAAAAAAATTAGTAGCTTGACGGGAATTCTAGTTAACATTGTTTGCTCGGTAAAATTTAAATATTGCCTTAAAAAATAGCTTAAATAATTGGTCATAAAATGGTAAAAAATTATCAGATAATTTTAAGATTTGGTCAGATTTCAAGCGAAAAAATTAAAAGTGTCAATTTTCAAGGACACTCAAAAACTTTTAGCACCTCAATTTACAGGTGCCCGAAACAAAAAAAATACTTTAAAATGAACAGAAATTAATTGGTTAATGCTTCTAGACATTTGGTTAATAATAATTCAGAAAAACAGGACATTAGGGTAAGAAATGTGTAGAACAAAACTTTTAGCACCCAAAAATAGTTCAACTGTTCGAATAAAAATAAAATTCAATGGCGTTATCAGCATATAAATGGTCAGGTGAAAATTTTAATTGGTCAGTAAATCAACGAAAGAAATGGAAAACTTATCACTTCAAGGTCTCATAAAATATAGTACCACTAAAAAAGAACATACCAGCATCGACAACAGCTTAAAATACTGAGCTTCATTGACATTTAATTGGTCACATAAAATCATTAATTGGTCAGCAGAAAAAAAAATAAAATGTTAACATTAGTAAACCCATCTAAAAAAAAATAATGTTCAGTGCAGAAAGTTCATAAGGACAGTAAACTGAAGTAAAAAACTTTGTAATTAATCAGCCATAAAGAAGCATTAGAAATTAATATAAAGCCAATAAAAGAGTAAAATGGTCATTATTTCACACTGGCGTGCATTAATAAATACACAAAGGTACTTTATCAAAGGGATTCTTTACCGGAATAAATTAATGGTCAGCCCCAGTTGGTAGTTGATCAGCCCTAGATGGACACAAAAATTTATATAAAGCCGATAAAACCGTAATATGGTCATTATTTAATATTGGATTGATGGATTTATTTAGTGACTGTATGGGAGAAATTCTTTACTAGGATAATTGGTAAGCCCTAATTTGTAAATTTTTATGCCCATTCAGTGCTGACCAATTACAACTTAATGCTGACCAATTATCTTAGTAAAAAATCCCTTCGATACAGTCACTAAATGAATGCAATAATGCACTTTAATTTAAATGATATACATATTACGCTTTTATCGGCTTTATAATAATGTTTGTGCCCATCCAGGGCTAACCAACTACCACACCGGGGCTGACCATTTATCCTGGTAAAGAATCCCTTTGATAAAGTACCTTTGTGTCTTTATTAATGCACTTTAATGTAAAGTAATGACCATTTTACTTTTTTATTGGCTTTATATTAATTTCTAATGCCTCTTTAGGGCTGAATAATTACAACTTTCGTAAGAATTTTTGTTTTATTTTTACTTTATTTTTTTTTTGTTGAGTTTACTAATGTTAACACTTCATATATCTTTTTTTATCTGTGATCAATTAATGATTTTTTGTGAACAATAAAATGTCGATTTAACTCTCTATTTTAAGCTGTTATCGATGTTTGTACGTTTTTTTTTGGGTGTTACTATATTTTATGTGACCTTGAATTGTTAATATTTCAGTTTCAGTTTGAATTTACTGACCAATTACAATTTGCCCCTGACCAATTATATGTTAGTCCGTTACCATTGAATTTTATTTTTATCTGACCAATAGGACTATTTTGGGGTACTAAAAGTTTTGTTCTATACATTTCTTACCTTAATGTCCTTTTTTCTCTGAATTATTATTGACCAAATGTCTAGAGGCACTGACCAATTAATTTCTGGTCATTTTGAAGTAAATTATCTGTTGCAGGCACCTGTATCTTAAATTTGGGGTGCTAAAAGTTTTTGAGTGTCCTTGAAAATTAACACTTTCAATTTTTCGTTTTGAAATCTGAACAAATCTCGAAATTATCTAACCATTTTTGACCAATTAATGATCAATTATTTAAGCTATTTTTCAAGGCAATAATTACATTTTACCGTGCTGACAATTAGGAGGTCTGGAATTTACGGTTTTTTTTTTGTTAAACGCGAACTGCCAATGATCAAAGCTATCACTTTGGTCCACTAAAAATGACTAACCTGCTTACACCGAAGAAAATCTTATGTGATCTACCCTAGGGTCAAGAGGTTCTAGGGGGCTAGGAGTTAGGGTCAAGAATTTAGTATTTTTTTAATAATTACTATTTATAATTAATTTGCATAATTTTTTAAATGTCAGAATATTGCAGTAACAAAATTTATTGGGAATTTTATATATTTATTTATGGGTTTTATAATATACTGGGTATTTATTAAACTAATTAAAGCAATTGTAACAATTTTGTTTTTAATTTTTATAAATCACATATACATAAATCTGGAGAACGAGGTGACCAGATTAATTTAATTTTTGAGTTTGTAAAGCTTTTTGTTAGAGACTAATACTTATGATTTATTCTTGTTTTGTACACTCGCGTTTCGTACAACTAAAAAATTTTCCAAAAATATTTTTATTTCGTACACATAATTAATTATTCAGTTTTCGACATTTTGTTTCGTACAACAGAAATTGAGGTAGGTTCCTGTCTCTGATTGTTCATAATATATGGTAAAATGAATTAAAACTACTTTTACGAGTATAACTTAACATCAAAATATTTATTGCTCACATATAAGATGCAAAAATATAAAATATTTATTTGGATAATAGTGATATTAAAATAATCTTATAATAATATATGTTTTAACTATTTACCTAAACGGAAGAGTTTACTGTTTTTACTTTTAGTGATTTATCACGTCTGAAATATAATTGGGAAAAATAAAAAGCCGCTTTTTCTTACCAGAACTAACCATGACCGACCAGAACTAAGGGCTTCTGAATTTGTCTAAATTATCCCTATGTAGAAGTTGTTAACAAAATTTTAATAATTTTCAATATAGCATTTATTTGGTTGGTTATTTGGGTCGTCACAATGGTCGGTGTACGAAACGAGAAGCATTAAATTGATTTAATAATTCAGTGTACAAAACAAAACTATTTCAGGTAAATTTCCGAAGTGTACGAAACTAGAAAACACCAACACTTCTAGTTATTGTTTTTTTTACAAGTCAGTCTAAGTGATATGTCTTTTGAGTCATTGACATTCGGAGGTCAACGCGTGTTAAGAAAGGACATTTTAAACGGAAGGTCTGTTTGTTATTCAGAAATAGTTTACAGTATTTTATACTTTTTGTACACACCTAGTCCTAAATTGTACCCTTGATAAGAGCGCTTTACTTAAAAATGTTTAAAATAGTGTACACTATTTCTGAATAACAAACAGAGCTTGAGAAAAAGCACAATTAAAATAATTTAAAAAATTTAAATATGTTTTAAGTCACAATATTAAATTTTCCTATTAATACTTTACAATATTTGGTAGACATAAGAAGAAGTATACATGTTTAATTTCTTGCCAGTCTTGCCTCTGACATAGTTCAGTTGTATTGGTTTCTCGATTCAATGTCGTATTCAAGAATTGGATTAAAAAAAATATATATGAGCATGTATTTTTAAAGTTTTAGTCTATTTACCTACAAAAAAGTCTTAACCTATAAAATTAAATGTTTCTAGCTGTACTAACATTAAGCAACAAAAATGTGTCTTGCTTAAGCCGGAGTCTCATGCGTTCGATTTCCGACCATCCTACGTACGAAAATTTTTTAAATTTTGTGTCGGAAAACTTGCATTCAATCATTGATCCGAATTTCGGACCCGATTTTCAGTCAAAAGAAAAGGAAAGGATTTCATTTTTAAGGCCAACAAATTGCTGTGAAATTGCAACGATAAAAAGAGAAATTAATAACCTAACTAAAACTTTTTTTATAATTTTAATTTTGCGATTTGTGATTTTTGTTATAACAATAGATATTTTTGTTGATTCTTAGCGGAACTAAAAGATTATTTAATGGAAGAAATGAAAATGGTTGTTGAGTATGTGGTAAATTTAAATTAAGATTAAAAGTTTTCAAAGATTTTAAATTATAATTGTTCATTTTAATATTCATTTCATTTTAAATTGAAATTACCCAACAAAGTAAATAAAGTAAGGTTAAAAGACCAGAGAGAAAGGTCCGACATCGTACAAAATTAAAATTAATTTAACTCCATCCGACGTCGGATAAAATGTTAAAATATTCGGATGAAAAATGGCGCCAAAATGCTCTGACCAATCAAAATACTTTCGTATCATCGGATCGTCGGAAATCGGACGCATGAGATTCCGGCTTTAGAAGGTACCAAGCTTTTTAAAATTAATTATGATCTATTTGAAAAAAAAAAAAGAAAATGTAATACCTGTCTCAGTCTTATCTTTTTTGCAGCCACAGTTATAAAGCTTCACGGGAAAAAATAGTTTGGTACAAGAAAGTTTAAAAACCCAATCGGGGTTTTTGAAAAAACTTTTAAATTTTTTTAAAACCCCCCCATCAAGGTTTTTTTTGGAGTGGTGATTATTGTTAACTAAGTTTAATTACTAGAATATTACAACGAAAATAATCTGTGAATGAAGTTGTTGTGGGCCAAATGATTCATGGAAAATGAGCAGGGGAATCGGTATATCAATCCATTTTCACGGTTCCGTAACCGCCTTTTTAGATGACTTTTTACACAACAATCGACCGACCGGAGCGGCTCTAATCTCTTTTCAAACTCGAGAGAAATTCTCGCTTTTGACGTGTTTATTACCCTCACTTGTGCTTTGGTACACCCCCCGGGCCCAAAAAAAAAATTTGGTAAACCCCAAAACCCTTTTTATTTTTTTTTGAGAAAAAATGGGGTTTTAAAAAAAAAAATTTATTTTGTGTTTTTTTAAAGCTATTTATATACCAAGTATATAAATTGGCCCATTGGCGAATATTTTTGGGGGAAAAACGAGCTTGAGCAAGGCTATAAAATGATGAGTCAATAAAGCCTGTTTATGTAGGCGTTATATACATGATTTTATGTACGATTGCGATTGAATTATATGTAGTTAAAATTAAAAAAAAAATGATTAAAAAATTTCCTGTATAGGGTTTTACCTTGAGAGGTGATTAAGCAGTTGCTATGAGATTAATTAATTGACATCGAAAATTTCTGAAATTAGCTAAAATCATTTAAAACAATTCAAAACGAAAATAGTATCGAAAGCCAAAAATGGAAACCTTCTTACTACCTGCGAAGTCAAGAACGGGGTTGGGAAAAGCCGGTAAAAAAAAAAAAGCAGAAGACCGATAAAACGAAATTTTAGCTAACTAAAACCCTTAACTTTTTTTTTAATTTAAAGGGGGGGGATAAAATTTTTTGATAAATTTTTGGGTTTTTTTTTTAAAAAAAAAATTTTTTAAAAATTGTTGTTTGATCATTTGGTATTTACGATGAAAGTTACTTAATTTTACTTGTAAAATAATAGTTTTAAAAAAGGAAAAAAAAGGAAAAAAATTAAAAAAGAAAAAAAAAAAAGTTTTTCCAAAAAAAAGTTGCTAACAACGAGCACATTTTTGTACGTTATGAGAATTTATAGCTTTTGTAACCGGGAAATACAAAAATGTCAACATTTTTTGACGATTGAAAAAAAAGTAACTTTATTTTACTAGTATAATAAAGTGCTACTTTATGGACGCAAAATTGTTTTTAGTTAATCAGTATGGACATTAATTTACGTAGATTAATCAAAAAATAATTTAAAAAGGGGTTAAAGTTTAAAAAAAGATAAAAAAACCACACTACAGCTGAGGTATTACGATATAACGTTAAAGAAATATATATAATATAAAAATAAGTGGGGTTAACTACATGGTACAAGAAAGGTCAAGAACAGCCGTCTTATGGTTAGAGGTTAAATTTAAGGGTTGTTACAGATGAACTTATTTTGCCAAATTTATTTCCACGACCCCTTGTTACGTGAAATTGAATTGTTGTATTTAAAATAACAATTTGTCTTTTTAAGGGAAAAATAATAAAAACTTAATATTATTATAGTATTTTAAGGAATGTATATATAAACACGCAAATTTACGGTTTTTTTTTTGGAAAATCGTTATCTAGAGAACTAGGTACCCACTAAAAGCTTTATAAAATAATATAAAGAAAATTTTGAAACGATAGTATTATTAAATTATTTATTTAAAATATTAATTTATTTATTAATGTTTTTTTGTGAAAATACCTAGGTGAAACACTGCTGAAAATTAGATAATAATGTTTGAGGTTAAACTTTCTAATACAAAAAAAAATACCTTTATTACGGTAAAATCTTAAAAAGCATTGATTTGGTATTTTCTTAAAAAGTTTTTTACGCCTTAATTCACTGTGCAACGATCGTCTACGAATTTACTATTCCGGAAATTACAATGCAAACTAACTACCCATTTATTATGGTTAACGTAAATTATTATTACTTTTCAAATTAAAATAATTTAAAGTTTATGTTAACAACAAAACAAGTAAACATTTTTTTATTAAAAAAATACCTTTATGGTTTAAATTTCGTATTCTTATTGCAAAAAAAAAGCTGGCGAATTAGGTAAGACGCCGTTATTTTCTTTTGGAAAAACTACGTTTGGTAAGACTGGTGTACATCCGCCTTTCAAAGGAAGTTTTGGTACAGTCTGTCTTGAGAAGTTATGCAGTCAATAAGCTCTTTTCAGTGTCAAACAAAGTGTTGTCAAATATTTGTATCGGCAAAATAATTATGCTTACTGATTTAATGAATGTTGTCAAACGTAATGCAAATAAAAATCTGCATTCTTACACGTCTTTGATCAAATCTATAAGGTTTTAGATGATTTGGCACCATTAGTGATTCTGTTAACTTTTTTATATTAAATAAATGCTTACACATTATTAAGATAATTTCAACGATTATAGGATTGCTCAATAAATGCTTACCATTCCTGTGTCATCACCACAAATGTCAGAAAAGAACCACAATACTTACTAGGAATTAAAAGTGGTATAGTCAAGCGCTGTCACCCACAAAGGGATTTTGGCAAACCTTAAAAAAAATGTAGGTTGACGAGACTGTATAAATACACAAAATATTATGCAAGATAGTCAAAAGCCATTAATTTTTGCAAAAATATAAACCTACAATTTTTTTTTCAGGGATATACTTTAAAAAAATACCGGACATTCTTTTTTTTTATTATAAGTCGAAAAATATTGCATTTAGACAAAAAGATTAAATAACTTAAATCAATGGTTTTGTAAAAAAACATCGTTTATGTTATATACAGTTACGTGTATCTTTTATAGTTTTGGATAAATTGTTAAATTACTTACGCTTTCTTACATAATACTTTTAATTTTATTACTATTTTTGAAAATTATATAATAATGAGGTCTAATTATTTTCATTTAAATTTAAACAATTTTCACTCACTCAAATTGACTTCTACGCCCAGATATTTTTTAATTTAAATTTCCCAAATAT
>JAHBCN010005140.1:0-57815 GCA_019359885.1 Listronotus oregonensis
ACTTTTATTTAAAGAAAACCGGGACAATTACCATTTGTATGTTTTATTGACAATTATTATAATATTTTAAATCAATCTTGGAGTACATAATGGGTATCATAGATATTAAATGAGAAGACCTTTTATTCTATTAGGATTTAATAAAATAGACCATGGAGGAGGCCTACTGGGAAACCACGTAAAAAAAACCCATCAAGTACACTACCTTACTAGTGGCGATGGCGTGGAAACGTGGGCATAGTATGGGGAATAAAACTTTAGTAAATTTTAGAAAAAAATGTAGGGACAATTTTTGTAGACAATTACATGATCTACAATTTTTATAATGGCAATTATATTATAAGGATTAAAAGTGCATCTCTTTTTTTACAAGTAATTTTTGCAGTTGCGAGGCGAAGCGCAGCGCAGCGCAGCCGAGCGAATACAAAATTGCGAGTAAAAATAAGCACTTTTAGTCCGTATGATATATATACTATTTTTTATCCAACCAAGTCAAAATTAATACATTTAGGTATTTAAAAGAGTTCAAATGCAATTGCTTTTAATCCTAGGATTAAAAGTGTTGCTAAGCAACGAGCACATTTTTGTACGGTACGAGAACTGGTACCTTTTGCACCTGAAAATAGTAAAAAATGTCAACATTTTTTGACAACTGGAGAAAAAAACTATTTTTATTATAAAACAAACCGTTTAGCCAGAAAATTAAAAAACTCATTTTCGCAAACTTTGACGTTGTATAAAATGTTTTGCATACATAAAATCAATAGGGACTTTTTACAATTTCATTAAAATGATACCCCTAACGTTCATAAAAATTTTCATCTTCTTGGGAATTTATACAAGGGTATCCCTGATTTTCGGGCTAACTTAACCGAATAGACCTTTTCATCACATTTTTTTGTGCGCATGCGTCAGTATCGGCCATTTTTTTCGTACTGTTTTTTGTAAACAAGCATGTTAAAGGGCCTGTAAACACATAATTAAAATAAAAAAATACTAAAGAAAGTATAGTTATTTAAGAAAAGAAATACGAAAATAAAGAAAAAGTGCCTTAATCAGCAAATAAGTTTTTTTAATCGATTATTATTATGATATCAGTACGAAAAGAAACGACGAAGCGGTGTTGTTATGCATGATACTATTACTCGAGAGGATAAACCCACTTGGCGATTCAATTTCGTACAACGTTGCGCATGACGTCACTCGATGACAAAAATTCTGCTTGTCGGTTGGGAAAGCAGTGTTTTAAAGCCTTTTTTAACTTTTATTGTATTTTGGCATTTCTTATGATTATTATACATTGTTGTATGAGATATTCTATGATTATTATAATAGTATGTAAGATATTTCCTTAATTGTATGTGGGATTTAGGATCCGTGCTATGATAATAAGCCTTTAAAAATAAGGTATAGAATAAATAATATAAATGCCCGTCTGAGATTGATTAAGGTTTAAAAAACATACAACAAACGATTATAATTATTTAAAGTATTTTAATTTAAACATATGCAATATAAAAAGTCTAAAGGCTTGTTAATTAATAATAAACTAATAAAACTTTATAGCGCAAAAAAATGATTTATGGTTTTTATTTAAATAAATTTAGTTACCTACTTTCGACTAATACTTCTGCAGAAAAATATCAGTACATATTTTGTTATGTTGCAAAAAAAAAGTAGAGGATATTAAGGATACAGCGTATTGTGACAATTTTTAAAATTTTTATTGAGTTTTATGCGCTATACCTATCTATAATGGATAGTCTATATTTTTTATATTGCTTATGGGTAGAGGTGTTAAGAAAATGACACTGTAATGTTTAACAATTCTGTTTATTTTTTTAAGAATATATTAGTACTTAGAAAATTAACAAATTTATACAAGAAAACCAAATTTAATTTATCTATTTTATAATTTTTGTCATTTTCTCTCTTCTTACTTTGGTTTTTTTAATATCTCTATTTAACATTAGAATTTTAAAATACAGATTTGGCTAAATCAATTTGCGATTTTAAATAATTTTTAGTCAACTTTAATGACTCCCATTAAAATTGTTTAAAATGTGGTCGAGTTCCTGACGCTAAGTTACAAAATCTGGGTTTGGCTTCAAAAAATAAATAAACAATACACTAAATCCATCGAACATCTAAACCGAAATCGGAACGCCATATTAAAATTCCGTTTCTGGGGGAAAATTTTTCATCGAGTGACGTCAGGCGTGCGAGAGAGATAGGCTTATCTCATGCGCGTGGGTTTATCTTCTCGAGTAATAAGCTGCTTACGAACAGCACAAATTCTGACCTAAGTTAAGGGAAACTAACTTAGTTGGCCGTACGATTTGTCACAGCTAAGTAAGAATCTGACCTCCCTCCTTGCCCCTGCTAAGGTACCCGGATTTCTGTCTGAGATATCTTGGCTAACCTAAGTTGAGCAAAATTTGACATTTTTTTATCGTTTTGGGGAGTCGTGCGTGTTCGATCAAACAACTTAGCTCAGGTCAGAAACTAACTTTAACTTAGGTAAGAAAAGTGGTTGTTCGTAAACAGCTATATAGTATCATGGTTGTTATGGAGTATGTAAGAGTGATACACGCTATAAATCATTTAAATACAATAGATATTATTTTATATAACAATATAACAATTGTATATATGTGGTAGGTCTAATTAGAATAAAATTATAGATACTTTTTGTATAGTAAAGAAGTAATGATGCCTAACCTCTCAATTCTTTTTCCTTTTTGAGGACGTCCATGACATTTGAGCCAATTTTTAATTGCGTACAATATGGGCTTCAACTGAGTTATAAATCAGTGAACACCATCAAGATTTTTTTAGTAAATATTTAATTGGGGAGATAATACTGCATTAGCCATTTCGATCAAAACAGTACGAAACTTTTGAATTACCCTATTCAATATGGGACCGCTTGCCTTTCAATATGAGAAGTTTAAGACAAGATTTTTTTGTTTCCTCAACGTTGTGCTCTTCTACAAAATGCATAAAAATTGGTAGTTACATGAAATTCAAACAACTAAAATATGACTTAAAAAATAAACCCAAGGATTTGAAGGGTACGATCATTTTAAAAATTCAAAATAAAATGAAAAAATAAGTAAATCAATGACAGAGATAAACTTATGTACATTTTCATGGGATAGAAAAAGAACAAACCGTAGCAAGACCCTGGCTGGTTTTTCTAAATCCGATAATAGTCGAGAAAACTTACGGAGTCGGGTTTAAAGAGATTTCATATTATAAACAGGAAATTTCTTCTCTATGGTGTTACAGAGTTCGCCTGTTGAACTGTCTGGCTTTCAAAACCTGTTAAAGCCTCAAACGAAAGAAAGAAAAGACTTAACATTTCATTCATAAGTGACACTTTGTTTTGTTCCAGACATTATCAATAAAATCATATAAGGGGAAAAAGGATAGAAGATAAATTAGGACTGATCAAGGCAACATTGTACGAAGCCTTGCAGTTTCGACCAGTGGCGTATGGTTTATGTTAGAAGTTTCGATTAGATATAAATTTATTAAAAATATTAATTTTTAAATCGTTCCAATTGTTTTTTTAATTTTAGTTTATTAAAAAATATTGATTAGCAACATAAATAGTTATAAAATATTTTATTCTAAAAAAACATAAAATATTTTTGGTAAATTGGTTATTTTACACAATTTAATAAAAAAAGACAAAAACTGGGGATACTTTTTATTATATAAGGTACACAAAAAATAACATAAACTATTAGATATAAGGCAAAAATAAAAAATTATCTACTTATTCCTAAGATAACATACAGTGTCAACCATAAAGTCCGCATTAAATGGGAAAATTTTTCCCCAATTAATTCGGGTAATTTTTTTTGCCAAAAGTTTTTGTTTGAAAAATAATGCCAAATAATGTATACAGGGTGCCACAGATTCGAGTGCAAGCATGGAGATCTCGAAAACCGTAAGAGATACGAAGTCGGTTAAATTATGGTAAAGTTGTGTATTTACGTAACTAACCATATCCACTTTAGAAAGTTGCAAAATTCCGAGTACTTTCGCTGTTTTGTAGAGCTTAAAAAGTGGCCATAAAAAAGTGTCTTTTATTTTTCCATAACTCTTTAAATAACGTCAGAAAAAAATAAAAACGAAATCGGCAAATTTTGTTTTTTTCCGGATATCTCCGGAAGTATTCGGAATTTTACAACTTTCTAAACGGCATTTTGTTAGGCACCTAAATGCGCAACTTTGCAATACTTTAACCGACTTTGTATCTCTTACGGTTTCCAAGATCCCCATGCATGTACTTGAATCTGTGGCACGCTGTATAAGGATGATCACGTGACTTTTTTTGGCTGTCAAATTTGATTTTTTTTTCAGAAAATCGCAAAATGAACCATTATCTTTCAAAATTTCAAAAAATTGTATTGGCATGTTGCAAAATATATTTTGGGGACAGCTAAATTGATTGCAGCGCTCGCTGTGGTCAAATTTTTCGATAAATCATGCACCTAATTATCCATGGATATGTCTTCATCCCTAAAAGTTAATTAAATTAAAAACATATTTACGTGAAAATCTTTAAAAAACTTTTGATGATTTTGTAAGACCATATTAATTACATACCCTTTCACTTTCCTAGGAGGAGTCTCAAGTAAAGTGGAGTCAGAGCTAAAAAATACAGTTATATTAATTAAGTAAAAAAATGAATAGGTCAAAAAGATGAACTTGTTTTAAACATAAAAGCTCAAACGTTATTAGATAGACCTACACCAAAGAAATGATGTGTTTTTTAAATTAAGAACCAAAGTTTACGAAGATTCGTAAATATACAAAACAACGTTAACAATAATTTGAATGTATTAGTCTGTAATAATTACCTTTCATCAACAGAATGATTGTCAAATATATGATGTGAAATTTTTGGGATGGCTCCAGGCCTTAAATATTTGCTATTGTTTGCCTTAACCAAAATATCCCGTGGATCAAAATGGTCTGAGCATAGCACAGGGTGCTTTGGTAAATGTTGTCCCTCTTCAATTCCCACAAGAGAAAACCAAATGTTTCTTGTCATGGATCTGAAACCTAAATTTAGAGTCTTTTATTAATGTATAATTTCAACCACAATATTATAAACCTACTACAAATAATAAATTCGATAATATTCTAATAAAAATAATAAAACAAGTACAATGCATAAATAACTTTGGTCTAGTTACTTTCCTTCAGGCTATTGTAAATCTACGCCACTGACCTTGGTAAACATCGCCTACAAACAGAACTTAATTACCTATGAAAAGACACATCTTCGTGTAAATAGTCCAATTTTTTACACAAAACACATTCACGCACCATTTTAGAGTTTTTGATATAAGTTTGTAAATAGTTTTAACAGATAGTTTTAATAAAAACACCACAAAACACCTACGCGCGTTGAAGCGGCATTGCCATATTCCGCCTGCGAAATTCCTTTGCGGGCGAAATGTAGCAATGCGAAACATATTTAACCAAATAAAAATAAATAAAAAATGGTTTATGTAGCAAAATTACCTTTAAATTATTTATTTCTTAAAACCAAATCTAGTAATCTATTTATTTTTATGCCCATTTTTTATTATAAATATAGAACTTAAAGGCAATTTTATTTAGAAATGTTTAAATTCACTTCAAGCTGGCAACAGATTTTATCGACTTTAGTTACGCGTTACGTCCTTTTCCAATGTCTGACCGTAAGTTCGTGTTTATCGTGTAATCTTTACTTTCAAAAATCTATGTTTAAAATTATTTAGCAAATATTGTATTTTATTATTTTGTTTGGTTTTTTAAAGACAGACGTTTTGGTTGATTTCGTTTATTTTTTTTTATTTAAAGCTATTTGTATATGCGTATAGCAAAACACCACCCAGAACGCAAGTCATACAATCCTTAAGGAATTGTTATTTACCTAAAAAGTTTCGGTACAAAATCCCGGTTCGTTACCCTTCATGGCACAATAAAAATGTTATCAAAACAATTGATCACATTCAATCCGATTTAACACGACTTCCTTATATCAAGATAGCCTTGTCTCTGAGAGACAGGACAAAAGAAATGCAAGAGATAGACAAAAAATAAGGCCAGATAATGCTTCCATCGGTAATGGGCTAAAGATATCTTGATTGTGTTTTTTTACCGATCGATCGCGTGAGACAGGTAGATTTTTAATACGGAAATTATGCGTGACAAAGAAACGATTCATTTAAGAGGTTTGGAAAAATCTTAAGTATTTTTTTATAAATTTAGGAAATAAATTTCGATATATTTAACAGTAAGACTGGTTGATTCATGATTTAATTTGATTTTATATACTCGTGAGTAGGAAAATTGTTAATTATTAAGTAATTTAATGCTATTACTTTAATCATCCGGGGCGCCTGCGGAAATAAACACCGCTAAAGTTATATTTTACTCCTAAAATTATAATAAAGTAAAACTCTGTAATATTGAAGTCTATGTATTCCTTGTTTATGTTATTGGCTCTGCTTATCCACAATCTTGGTGCCCTATGCAATTTCAGTGACTTTTTACCGACGTGAAATTTGAAACAGGTAGAATTTGTGGTGCTTTAGCAGCGCGCCCTATCATGTAAGTTGTTTTTTTAATTGCTAAATTTTGCAAATATTGTGTAATGTGCAATTTACGTCCTTGTGTACGAAAATTATTGTGTATTCCAATTTCCAGACTTCCAATTTGTAAAATGAATAGTAGTATTTTATTGAATCTTAGGTCACGTAAAGGATTAACACCCGATAAGCTAGAAAAAGAATTAGAAGATGTCGTCAGAGAATTAGGCGAAGCAACAAATAATGATCTAAGGGAACAAGCAAATTTTAAGTGTTTTAACAATAATGATGATAATGAAATAGACATGGAAGAAACGATAACACAAGACATACATAGAGCGATTCTACAGTCGGCAGAAAAATCGATGAGGTCTCAGACGATGACCAAAGAAAGCCAACTTGATGATGATTACCGTTTTTTCGTAGGACGTGATACTATAAAACTTTACATAAGCAAACCTATTTCAGTTAGAAAAGTAAAAGCGAAGAATATAAAAAAATTACCTGGTCCAAAAGCAACTGCTAGAAATATACATAGAGAAATTGACGCCTTTAGATTGTTTTTTAGCGACGAAATGATTGATGAGTAGTAATAATAGTAAAAAATACTAGCATATTCATAGAAAAGAAAATACTTGATGTAAACAACTATTTAGGAGAGATGGATTGCGAAGACACAACAAAAATTTAAATTAGAGCTCTTTTGGGTGCATTATATCTGACTGGGGCAAAAAAAGGAAGTCATACCAACTGTTAAGAACTGTGGGATTCAGATGATACAGAAACATTATTGTTAAGTGTTTAAAATGTAACCATGAAGAACAAGCGAAAGCTAATTAATGTTAGTTTCTTTTGGTATTTTACGTTTCTATTTAAGTTTATGTTATTTTCTTTAGCACACCTATATTTGTGTTAAAATGCTTTAAATTATTTACTTAACTTAATAAAACTACTTAGTATTATATATATATATATATATATATATATATATATATATATATATATATATATATATATATATATATATATATATATATATATATATATATATATATATATATATAATATATATATATATATATATATATATATATATATATATATATATATATATATGTTTCTTAGTTTTCTACAAAAAATATATTTTCTTTATTAGCTGTTAAAAAACCAAAGAACTCTTGGGTGTAATTGCCGCGGGCGCCCCGGTGTAATTCTAAAAGAGCGCGCCCGCCGGAGGGTTAAGTTCAATACATTTAAAGAGTGACCGTCAGGAAATCCAAAACGCCCTTTAAAAGCCAGTAGTCCGGAAGGCCACCACATGCAAGCCTATAAGAGAACCGCATAAAACATTTTTTTTTATTTACTATGAACTATAGTCAATTCAAAGCTGCACTGCTGCCTCAGCTCAGCGGGTTCAAATTGCATTTTTTTACCTTAAAAAGAATCGTGAAAAATCGTCTTTAATAAGTAGAACATTTTGAATTAATTTTTAAATGAATCGGAGCTGGTTTACTTACTTGTACCAATAAAATATTATTAGTGAAATTTTTAATGACCAAAATCACTTTTTTGCTTATATCTCCTTAATTACTTATTTTATCAAAAATGTGTATATAACTATTTTTATAGAGCTAACCAGGAGGCATAGTTTTTGCCCACTACATTTTTATAAAACTCTTTAAGTTTTTAAGAAATTTAAGGTTTTATTTTAAATTTGAATCGTTAATATCTTAAAAACTAAAAGGTCTACAGAAAAATTAGAAAAAAATGACCTAGTTTTATATGATGATTAATTTTGACTATATACCATTTTTTCCTAAAATCAGTAGTTTTCAAGTTATATTTAAAAAAACGATATTTTTTCCATTTTTTTAAGGTAAAAAAAACTGCAAGTGTGGATTTGAATTGACTATAGTTCATAGAAATAGAAAAAAAGTTAAAAATATGTTTGCTTGGTAATAATAAAAAGAGTTTTTTAATTTTATTATTATTATATATTTTCAAACTGTATAAAATTTTGTATAAATAGGTAATATGATATCTGCTTTATTAATTCCACGAGTGTAGAATTTTATACTCCTATTAAAACAAAAAGCAGTTAAAAAGCAATAAAGTTACTATAAAAAGCTGTTATTTGATACAAAATTAACCTCCCTGCCTCATTTTCGAGTGATGAATTCTAATTAATAACTTATTTTATGATGATACACACAGAGGTGTGTGTTCCAACAACTTACACAGGCACAAACAAATACCTAGATTTTGACTAAAATCTCCAAATAAAAGTTAGAAAGAAAATTTTAAAAAATATCTTTGATATAATTAAAATAATTTTTTGTTTTAATTAGATATTCTTGCATGCTTACGTTATATTGCAACTTTACTAGTTAGATTATGTCATCTGTAAGCGACGTTTACAAATTACTGATCGGTAAGTAATCCGGTAAGTGATTACCTACCGATCAGTTTATACGACAGATGACATATTAGATTATGTCATCTGTAAACCTCACTTACAGATGACATAATCCATTATTATTTATAGTCATCAGAAATAGAAATATGGACTCATTTATAAATCAAATTTTATTCAAAATAATATAACAATTAAAACAGTTATTGCCAAGCATTGTCCAGATCGTCACTTTCTTGCTGCATTGTATCTCACACAAAGTCGAATTCAACGAGCTAAAGCAAAGACAATTGTAGTTATCAAACTACAATTGTCTTTGGCTAAAGTAACAAATCTATGACAAATGTGATACTTATAACAAATAATAAATTGCTTGTCATAGAAATTCAATAAATATGCCAGTTAGGTAGTTGAATAAGGTGTTTAATACAGGGTGTTACTTAATGGTATGTCATAATTTGAAGGAGGCATTCCTGGATCGATTTTAAGTCGAAAAGTTCATATAAACGTGGGCCCTAAAATGCTTAGTTATTAAGATACAGGGTGTTAAAGTTTTATTTTATTTTCACTTTTTAATACATTTTTCAAAGGCGGTTTGAGATATTGAACTGAATTTTGGCACAGGATATTATGGCATAAAAACACACTTTTCAGATGTTCATTTAATTTTTTGCACCAGTGCGTAGCTATGACGAATTTTCAAAACAATTTTACAAAAAATACTACGCCATTGACTTGGGAAAAAATTATGGTTTTATAATAATTATCAATCAATTATAAACAAAAAATCCCTCTTTCATTTTTGCCGTAAAATTTACCGTTTGGGAGAAATCGTTAATTAAAAATGTTATGTACCCAAATTGCATCTTGAAAAATTATTATTGAAATAAATCAAGTTAGCTTGCTCGTTGCCAGCGATTGTTGTTTGTTGTTGTAAACATTATGACACTGACGTTAATTATCATTCTTGACAGTTTGTATTTATTTCTCCTTCGATCTTAAAACGTGCATTTTGCTAGTTAAAAAAATGGTAAATTATTCTAATTTGGAAATGACACAAATGCATTTCCTTTATGGTCTAGCTAATGGTAATGCTGTGGAGGCGCGGCGTTTGTATCAAGAAAGGTATCCTAATCGCGCTCTCCCAGATAGACGAACATTTATAAACATTCATCGTCGTCTGACTGAATCTGGCAGTTTTAAAGCTAATATTTCCGAGGGAAGGCCCCGTACAGTTAGAACACCGGCAGTGGAGGAGGCTGTCCTGCATGCAGTCGAAGAGGATCCAACCACAAGTACGCGAAAAATAGGTATGGCATTAAACATCTGCTTCAAGACGGTATGGGAGATTTTAAGAGATTCTTTGTTATATCCTTTTCACATACAAAGGGTTCAGGCATTGCTTCCTAGAGATTATGAACCACGTACGCAATTTTGTAGATGGTATCTCCAAAAAGTAACAGAAAATCCTCATTTTGATGCCAAAATATTGTTTACGGACGAAGCAAATTTTTCAAGAAATGCAATAACCAATTTCCATAACAATCATTACTGGGCCCAGGAAAACCCTCATGCGATTACAGAGACACATTTTCAGGAACAATTTTCACTGAACGTTTGGAACGCCTTAACGGACAGGATTATTGTAATTTTCTCCAAAATGATTTGCCTTTGCTTCTTGAAAATGTTCCTCTTCAGTTACGGCAACAACTTTGGTTTATGCATGATGGCGCTCCCGCCCACTTTAGCATATTGGCTCGTGAGCATTTAAATAGAGCCTACCAAAATCATTGGATAGGCCGTGGAGGACCACAATTTTGGCCACCTAGATCGCCTGACCTGAACAGCCTAGATTTTTATTTGTGGGGACACCTAAAAACATTAGTTTATCATACACCAATTGTGACATTAGAAGAACTCAGAAATAGAATTATTGACGGATGTGAAACTATCCGAAACACGCATGGAATTTTTGAAAGGGTTCGTAATTCAATGAGAAGAAGAGCAGAAGCCTGCATAGAGGCGAGAGGTGGTCATTTCCAACATTTTTGTAAATTATGTATGTATTGTATTTAATTGTTATTGCTTTTTGTTCACTAGTTTGTAAGAAAATAGCTTAAAAATAAATATTTGAAAAATGTATTTAAAATTGAAAATAAAAGTTTAACACAATCAAGAATGATAATTAACGTCAGTGTCATAATGTTTACAACAACAAAACAACAATCGCCGGCAACGAGCAAAGCTAACTTGATTTATTTCAATAATAATTTTTCAAGATGCAATTTGGGTACATAAGACATTTTTTTAATTAACAATTTCTCCCAAACGGTAAGTTTTACGGCAAAAATGAAAGAGGGATTTTTTGTTTATAATTGATTGATAATTATTATAAAACCATAATTTTTTCCCAAGTCAATGGCGTAGTATTTTTTTGTAAAATTGTTTTGAAAATTCGTCATAGCTACGCCACTGGTTGCAAAAAATTAAAGAACATCTGAAAAGTGTGTTTTTATGCCATAATATCCTGTGCCAAAATTCAGTTCAATATCTCAAACCGTCTTTGAAAAATGTATTAAAAAGTGAAAATAAAATAAAACTTTAACACCCTGTATCTTAATAACTAAGCATTTTAGGGCCCACGTTTATATGAACTTTTCGACTTAAAATCGATCCAGGAATGCCTCCTTCAAATTATGACATACCATTAAGTAACACCCTGTATACCTAATTTTTGTCTATTTTTATATTCCTAATCAACTTATTATTTTAAGCCTGCAAAAAATAGCCTAAGCATCATGGTCAGTAAGTTCTTACTGGTTTCGGTTGTTTTGGAGAACTCATCCTCAATCAGTAAAGAAAACGACCTTAATACTTAACATACTATTTAATGGTAAATAATTTTTTTCTTTATTTTATAAATAGTTGCTTTTTTAAATTTAAACAGCCAAATGAAGGACAAAAAAATTAAAATCGGATATTATTCTTATTTGGTTTATCAACAAAGATTTAACGTATTCGCAATATATTTAACAATTGAACTATCCTTACAAAACACTACTGGATTTTAAATAACAAAAACAAAACCACACAATATAAAAATGTTGTATTGAAATAAATTGTTATGACGACTTCTTTGGAATTTATTTTACGCACTGAAATGAGTCCGTAAAAAAGCCCTTTTTTGGAGCGTATACAAAAAAAGATAATTATGTAGCTTCCATTTTCGGGTATTTAAATAATCTTTGGGTCTTTTGCACAATATTTTTTCAGGAACACTTTAAATCAATTAACGTATGACCCTTTTTATTTTTAAAAATATTAAATGTTCCTGCCACAACAAATAAATATGTCATTTTTTTATAATTACGTAACACCCTACGTAATTATAAAAAAAAAACTTAATCTTTTAACAAAATTAAAACAATAATAATTTAAATCCTAATAATTTTTTGGATTACTTTCATTATAAAAACACAGACACTGATAAGGATTTTTTAAGGTTTTTAAGTGTATTTTAGACGATCAGTTTTTAGGGTTTAATAGATTCTGTGTACGCACAGATTCTATACCCTAAGGCCGGGACCCAAGCAGTCTCATCTGGCGAGTAAGTACTCTAAACATATTTTCTGACACATAAATCCGTTACAACAATCTGAAACAGATCCACAGTTATATACTGCATAGTTTCAGAAACAGTTAATAAAATGACGCATTTTCCCGCTTATTTTTAATTTGAAACTAGACTGCTACCAGGTAAGCAATTAGTTAAAAACTCCTTTATCAAAAAAATATTTTTTTAGTTAGTTCTGTCTAAGGAAAAACCTAAAAAATATATTTAAAAATTTATCTGTCACGATAATATAGAATATATCTCTAAACACTTCTTGATGTCAGTGGATTCGGGTTTATTTTCAATAGCCTTAAGTGATACTTTCTTTCTGTAAGAATTTATTACATTACATTAAGGAGTCATAGTATTATAGTGCCAATCTCAAAAATAAATAAAAGACAATATTGATTTTTCTATTGGTAAAAGTGACCTAAGACTTGAAAAATCTTCTTTTTAAATAACATTTTATTATATTATTAGAAAATTGTTTTTTAATGCCCATCCAGCTATTGTTTTTATTGTTTCCTATATATGCCATATGCCCATATTACATATGGGCTAATGTAATATTATGGCTTTTTCGGACCGCACTGTATATTACTACATAAATAATTTAATTAGAAATCATTACTTAAAATAAATAATCAAAGGGGGGTCCATTTTTGCATCAAATATTACTTTTTATAATAACTTTATTAATATTTAACTGTTTCTGTGTTAACAACCTCATTAGATGTAACACTCGTGGATTTAATTAAGTAGTTACCATTTTATTTTTTTATACTATATTGTTAAATACAACTATAGAAAAAATAATAGTTATCTTATGGATTCTCTGTTTTATCTGTTATTTGATGCAGTTCTTAAACTGCACCCACAATTATTATGGTAGATTTTTTGATAGCATATCATATGATTGGGATTTAAATACTATCCTAATACTTTTTCGCGATTCCTCCTATCTTTTTGGAAGTTTCTTTAAATATAGAATTGTCATAAATGATAGGTATTGTTGAGACTTGTTTGTGTTGAAGTTTTTTGTCTTGTTTTGTTGTTTGTCGATTGTTTCGTTAATCAGACATTTATTGTAAACGTTCTGCTTAAGATACCCAGTTATACAGGGTGTTTCGGGAGAAAAGGGAAATATTTTGGAAACATGTTCAGAAGGTCAAAATAAGAGGAATTAATCCCATATGTTTTTATCCGATTCTTAACCGTCTCTGAAATAATCGGTTCTAAAGTTTTTTTTGTAACTATTTTTTATTTCAAAAGCAACACAAATAAATACCAGTAAAATAACAAAATTTCACTAATTTAAAATGTTTTTGAAAATACCCTCACCAACTTTAATACAAGCTAGAGCACGTTTGTTAATCGCTCGCGTTGAATTGCTTGAGGATTGTTTATAATGATATTTGCAGCATTTAAAATTCGATTGTGGGGTCCTTTTACGGTTTATATTCGTGTTTCGTATACTAGTATCCTCTGCCAATCTAACGATCAGGAAAACGATTATTCAAGAAATTACGCACCCGGCGACTAAAATGAGGCGGGGCTCCATCGTGCTGAAAGAACATTCTGTGTCGAACAATTAGCCCAACATCATCCAACATGTGTGTTAAATAGTTTTCCAAAAACCGTAAATATCCATCTCCAGTAAGACGCTCATTCAATACAAAAGGACCAAACAAATGGTCGTTGAGCATTCCACACCACATATTAATACTGAATCTATGTTGAAAGTTTTGTTCAAACGTGGTATGAAGATTTTCATCTGACCATCGATGCTCATTGTGACGATTATTGATTCCATCGCGGGTGAACTGAGCTTCATCGCTAAATAAAATGTATTTATATAGGCCTCGATTTTCTTGGATCCATTCACAATATTGAACCCTTAAGCCATAATCACCTTCTTCAACATGTTAAACCGGTTGAACATGAAAAGGCTTTAAATCGTTTTTCTAAGTGTCTTCCAAACGCCCACATGTGATTCTAATCGAAGTTCTTTCGTAATCCGCCTCGTACTAACACCTGGGTTCTCTTCAGCCATATCCAGAACATTTTCTTTATTTTCCACATTTAGACCCGCCTCTTGTTTAGAATCAATCCTGACGCTTGAAAACATTCCTGTTTCCTGAGCATTTGCAGAAATTTTTTGAAAAACTTTTCGATTAGGAACTCTTCGATTTGGAAAATGACGTCGGTATTCATCAACAGCACGTAATGCGCTACCATTACATAAACCATACACGAATATTATGTCAGCATACTCTTACTTTACTTTACTTTCAAAGAGCTTTATTCATTTTACATGTAAATACAATACTCCTTAATCTACTTAACAATCTACTATATACTATATTTACAATAGAAATATGTACAAGCGATTCATTAAGAATGTACATTCGCGATTGCCTTTTCAGGCTTTGCGAATGGAAAGCAACCGGGGAGGGTTGGGGCTGGTGGTAGCCCGGGGTAGGTGTGAAGTATTGGTTCCTATTGGAATAGCGTTTTCCGATCAGTGATCTTTCAAACACTGCTAGACACTTGTTCTACTAAAAGTTTAGAATAAAGAATTATTTTATGAGCTGCTATTTTTCATATTATGGTTTGAATGTTTAACTGGAAAAAGTTACGAAAAAAAAACCAGTTTGATTTACATTAGGTACGGTGTAGCATCAGGTACAAGTAGCATGAAATAACACTCGGTCTGTCTGTTTTGTCTGGTACTTTGGCATTTATTCTTCAAAATGTGCCTAATATTCACTCTCTCATTCATTCTATTCACTCCTTCATTCATTCCTCATTCATTCTTGTTACGTACATGTATGTCTTGTCTGTGTATTGTTCGGTATAATAAATATTTCTAAGTGTTTATGTACCTTTAACAGTAGCCAGCCAGAACCTTTTGCACCTTAAATTGAAGGTGGGCGAAGCATATTAAGAAAAATTGAGCTACTGTTATTTATATTTTGTTGTACTTGTTGTAGTATTTGTCTGGGATTTTTGGAAAGGATTGATTTATAGGGTTGAAGTGTGGAAATAGTAAGGATTACTAATCATCTCCGTAATAAAATGGTAGTCTTTTATACAGTGGTTTGTGTGTTATGTCATCGTAGTGTCTGAGCCGCGTCAGGTCCCGTGTAAGGATAGATTTTGGCGGCTGTGTTTTGTAAAATTTGTCTGCCACAGAATAGATATATTCATCAATTCTTGGCTTGTCTGTCAGGTCGTGTAGTTCATCTATCCTTGTGTAACGCCCAGAAGACGTTACGCAGCGTAAAACTTTATTTTGGTATCTTTTTAATCTTGAGATTTGAATGTTTGATATGCTGCACCAAACTGGTGCAGCATATGTTATTGCTGGTCGAATAATTTGTCTATATATAGTCAGTTTATTACGGGGTGATAAGCAGGATTTTGGGGAAAGTAAAGCATAGAGATTATGCATTGCTGCATAAGCTCTATGTAATAACTGGGTAATATGTTGCTGGAATGATAGTCGGTCGTCAATAGTAACGCCGAGATATTTAAGTGTTTTTTGTGGTTGTATGTATGTCTCGTTTATTTTAATGGGAATGTTGATTTTATTGTTGGTGTGCTTTTTAGTTATGATCATGCATTCGCTCTTTTCCTCATTCATACTAATCTTCCTCTTCTCGTACCAAGGTCGTAGATAGTGAAGGTGAGTCTGGAGTTGTTGTTTTGCAGCGTTTGCCGCAAATGAGTGCGCGTATAGAAGGGCATCATCTGCGAATAATGCGATTTTAGTATTTGGGAATTTGGGGAAGTCAGAGGTATATAGGTTGTATAGTTTGGGTGATAGCACTGTTCCTTGCGGTACACCCGCGTGTGTCCTGTATGTCGGTGAATAGTCGTTTTCAACTCTTACCCTAAAACTTCTGTTCTGCAGGTAAGAGTGGAACAGTGTTACCACGTACATCGGTAATTTGTGTATTGTAACAAGTTTGTAAATCAAGCCGTTGTGCCATACAGTATCAAATGCTCGCTTAATATCCAGGGCTAATAATACAGTATTTTGTTTTAGGTTTATTTTGTTAAGTGCCTTTTGTAGCACTCTAAATACTAACAGTGCAGTACTTAGGCCGTCGCGAAAACCAAACTGCTAATCGGGGTCCCTATGGGTGAATGTGTGAGGCATTACGTATAGAACCGTTTCTCTTTTCGAGTCGAAACGCTCAGAATCAATCAAACTGAGAACCATGCTTGTCAAAACTACCAGTCAATTAAATTAGGTATTGACAAGCAATGAAATACCTACAAACTGGAGTTAGAAATTCAAAACTTTACAAAAAAAAACTTTATGACCGATTATTTTAAAGGCGGTAAAGAATCGTCATGGGTTAATTTCTCGTATTTTAACCCTCTGAACATGTTCCAAAATGTTTTTCGTCATTTCCTATGTATACAAAAAAGTATTTTAATACAACTTAGGGTTTAATTAGTGCAGTTTTAATTGCCCATTTTTCAAATTATTCTATACAAATATTCCCTACCACTTGAAAGTAGGAACTACGAAGGCACAGCTCCAACAACTCCACCAATCCACCCAGCGGTATGCTAATAATTCAAATTCTTTAGGTTTGGCTTTAATAATGTTTAACGACTCTTTTACGGGTATATAAATAAACAAGCTTTTCGCATCAAAACTTACAAAATATATTTTCTCGTCATATTTTTTATGTTTTTAAGAATATCAATAAAATGACTACAGTTTCTAACAAAAGATGGTCATTTATCAGCCAATGCCTAAGGGCTGAATGAGAACATGTTATTTTTTGGGTTTAATTTTAAAGCTAATCAAACTTTAACTTCCGCTTATATCATGAGAATTTGGAAAATCCGGCAGCTACGTCAATAATAAATTTCTGTTTAAAGAAATAACGCTATTCTGCACAGCTCGCTGGCTTATTTTCTGATAATAATTATGATCGGACCATAATATTAGGACACTGTAGAAACTCGGTGGGGAGCGGATTATACAGGGCGTCCCAGAATATGTGGGCAATCTCTAGAAATTTAATAGAAAACCCAGAAATATTAGTTCCTATAAACTTTTTTCCTACAAGCCTTCCTTACGGAGATACAGGTACATAACGGACGACCATGGCAATCGTTTTTTTTAATAAATTTTAAAATACTAGGCATAATTTAATATTTTTTAATATGATGGTAAAAAGATAAGTCTTTTTAAAATGAACCCATTAAATCATATTTGGCTTATTTAGTTTGCCAGGGACGGACTAGCGCTGACACAATAATAGCAATTTTTTTAACACTCTGTATGATAAAGGCTCGACAATAATATTTTTGGATATCTTTAACCTTTAACTAAATAAAGGTATTCTTGATTGACATGACGGTAAAATCAACTGTTTATGAGAAATTAAATATCATGTTTACATTATAGAGGGTGTTTTCTAATTGTACGTCAATATTTAAGAGGGTAATTTTTGGGTCCATTTTAAGAAGAAAACTTTATATGAAAGTATGTCCTAAACGTCTTAACTATTAAGATACAAGGTGGTAAAATTTTTCAAAATAAATCATTTCTTATTAATATTTGTAATACCACTTTGGATATTTTAATAAAATTTGGCATACATGTACTATGTATCAAGAAGCATTTATTAGTTAACCACATTTTTTTGCCAAAATAGGCAGGTCAAATTCTGTACGAACGTCACTGGTAAAAATAAAAAAAAAATGTGATACACTAAAAAATGCTTCTTGATACATTTTACGTTTTTACTTACTTTTGCCAAATTTCATTACAATACCTATAGTGGTATCACAGTTATTAATAAAAAATTATTTATTTTTGAAAATTTTACCACCCTGTATCTCAAAAGTTAAGACGTTTAGAACATACGTTCATATAAATTTTTCTTCTTAAAATGGACCCAAAAATTGCTTTGTTAAATATTGACGTACAGTTAGAAAACGCCCTGTATAATGTAAAAAAATACGAACCATGATATTTTATTTCTTGTAAACAGTTGATTTTATCGATGTCAATAAGGAATACCGTTTTTTTTAGTTTAAGGTTAAAGCATCTAAAAATAATATTGTTGAGCCTTTATCATTCAGGGTGTTAAAAAAATTCCTATTATTGTGTCAAAGCTAGTCCCTCCCTGACATACTAAATAAGCCAAATATGATTTAATGGGTTTATTTTAAAAAGACTTATCTAGTAACCATTATATTAAAAAAATATATTAAATTACTCTTAGTATTTTAAAAGTTATTTAAACAAAAATGATTTTCAGGGGCGTCCGTTATTTACCTGTATCTCCGTAGGGAAGGGTCTTAGGAAAAAAGTTTGAAAGATTGCCAACATATTCTGGGACACCTTGTATACCCCGCTCTAAGTGCTGATTCGTTTGTCCCTCCCCGTGGACCAATCAGTTTGTTGGAGCGATATAAACCTTTTTTTCTCTTTCGCACGCTTGTTTGCACCTCTAGTAGGTTTATGCTCAAAGTGTACGAATAAAAAGACAAAAAAATTATGTGAAATGAAACAAGACATCCATTTAATGTTTTTAAAAGCAGATTGGACATCTTTTGTAAAGATCTCCAGCAAAAAATAAAATGCCCAATTTAATTACTCAGCAAAAGCCATATTTTTGAAAAGAAAAAACGTTAAAAATACCTTTTCTTTTAGGAAAACATTGTCTTTATTATAGATACTCTTTTACTCATTGTACTCGAACAATAATTGGATACCAAACCCCCCAAAAATAGCCGGTGACATGATGGAAAAACTAAAGGAAAAATCCGAAAATCAAGAACTGGCCTGCGGGGAAATAAAAATAATGCGAAAAAGTTGTATGCTTTACTTTCCCTTTGTTTGTAATGAAGATGGTTGATAGGATATATTTTCGCACGAACGGGAATAAGAGGAAGGGAAACAGATAAAGAAAAATTTAACCCAGTTAGTTTTATTTATTCTAAAAGTATTATTGTTAGCCTAATTTTTTTCTAAAACATTAAATATGGTGCAGACAAAAGATTGTTATAACATAACATAGTAAAATAAACGTAAAAAACAAATTTTACTGACAATTTTTTAATATATAAGAACTTTTTTCCTGTCCCTAATTTATCCTCTACAGTAAAACGTGTAGAATTCACACGCTTTGTGCAAAATTTACGAGAGTAGCGGCAACGCCGATTCTGACCAATTTTGGTATACGGGAGTTTTCTGATCATAGCTCTGAGAGAATTTTTGGTTGGAAACATTTCGTTTTCAAGGTATTCTTTAACAAACTTGAAAATCAAACTAACTCCTATATTGCCCTTCCTTTTTGCAATTCTTACTGCTAACACTAAATAGACATATAATATTTTGTAAATAACTTTTAAAAACTTTTTTATTATCTTACACCTTTTTTCCATTAGATTGCGAAGTTTCACTTTCAAATACCGGGACCATGTTTGCTAAAAGCTTGACTAATGGTTGTGGCATTTTAAAGTGAAGCTTTGCAATTAAATGGAAAAATAAAATAAAAATAAATATAAAAATAATTTTTAAAGGATGTCTATAAATTTTACACTGTGAGATGGCTGGATGGCTAAAGCCAAAACAAATAAAAAATATTGTGTTAAGTGCAAATTTATTTTGACCAAATTTGTTATACTTGGGTTTTTTGGGGCGCTGATCACGAATTGGAAAACATTTTTTTTCGGCAACGTTTCGTCCTCGAGATGGTTAGGTTTAGGTTTAAAGTGAGTGGACTCCCTCCACTGCGACCGCTCGGTCCATTGTGGCTCAGAACTTTTTATATTTCTCCTAATAGGATCAGACTTCTAATGAATCCGATACCAGATTGGAAGAGAGTTCTAACATCTCCTTTTACTCGTGTCGCTACCGGACACGAGCACAATATGTGTTCTGGTGTCCCTGTCTCCTGGAAAGTATGACGAGCAGACGATTAGATCCGTCATGCCCTCCTCTCCCGGGATACTGACGTGGGTAGCTACCAGGTCCTTAATACAGGAGCCAGATGGTTTTCCTGAGGCCGTATCTCCGGCCTTTCCCTAAGAAAACGGTTTTATCCGCTCTCTGTTTGGATTTAGGGATCCCTTGCTAAGCACTTGCTTGTTCGGGATGGATTAGCCCTTCTCCGTGAAACAGACGCTTGTGACTTCAGGGGATCCTTTCGAAACGGATTCACTTATTTCGGTCGACGCACCCTCGTCTGCTTATGACGTTTGTCAGTTTTTTCCTATGAAAGCGGTTCTGTCCGCTTTCTGATTGGAGCTAGGAAAGTAACAGTCCACCAGGGCAGAGCCCCGCATTACCGCAGTAAGGCTAGATAGTCTAAGAGGTCGCCCTATATCTCAGAGGCACCGTTGGAGACACCTGTTTAAGGCACAGGATGTCATTCACTCTTCAGCACGGTATACTAACACCTTGAGTTAAGCCTGGAGTTGCTGAAACCGGCAACCCCAGCGGTTTGGAGTTGCCGATAACCGGCAACTCCAGCGCATGTTACAAAAGATCCTACTGGGCCCAATCACGATATCGATGTGCGAACACAGCGGTGGGCGTTCTCGAGATATTTAACATCAAAGATGAAACTTAAACTAACCTTATTTTAACTATATTTCCCCTTCTTTTTGCACACAATTTATTATGTTCACACTAAATTGGCACACAATATTTCATAAGCACCTAGTAAATATATGTTTTTTTTGTATTTTTTTATAAATTGCAAAGTTTTAATGTCAAAGCCCGCGGCCATATTTGTTTGTACATAGTTGCGGCGTTTAAAAGTAAAGGTTGCAATTAAATGGAAAAAAGGTTTAAAATAAACAAAGAAACAAGCTTTTAAAAGGTATTTATAAAATATTGTAAGCCAATTTAGTGTGTAAATCAAGACTTTTGTTAAAAAAAAGGTTGGTTTGATTTTTAACTTTGATGATAAATATCTTTGGAATAAAACGTTGCCGAAAATAATTGTTGTTCTTAGATTTGTGATCAGCGTCCCAAAAAAAAACCCGAATACCAAATTTGGACAAAATCGGAGTGGAGAAAATTTTCAAGAAAATTACTCGGGACATTTTTGACTAAAAATTCTTGTCAAAATTTAGATGTCAAGTGGAGCTGTATTCTACCTGTCATGGTAATAAGTAAAAGTAATTACAAAAAAAAAATATGTATTTCTAGGTTTTTTAAGTTTTTACGTCTTTAGATTTTTTTAAATTTTCAGCTAGCCAGATTCTAGTGACTTTTTCCTAAGAGAAAATTTATTATTTAAGGTTATGGCGCGAGCTATTATATTTATAAACAATTACATATATTACCTTATCACTAGTTTTCTTTTTTACATAACTGATGGAGTCTGGATATTTGGTTGTTGGTCCACATTCTCCTTCAAAATAAGGTAAACAAGTATATGTGTCTTACCAACATTAACAATTTCTTAGAATCGACCATCACTTCGTCCACACGGCTTCACCCACAAATCGCATTTAGAACATTTGTGACATTTTTTTTATTTATAATAATATAAATTATCCTGAAAGGATTTATTACGCGTATCACTGCAGTATACTCCATAACAACAACGTTTTTAGCCCATTTTCTTATAGATAACATTATTATATTTTAATTAAAATATATGTATTATTTTAAGATGGGTGCACAATAATTAGATTTGTAATCAGCACCACCAGAAGACCCCGTACATCCAAATTGGTAAAAATTGGCGTTGCTGCAACTTTCGAGACAATTACTGAAGTTAATAAGACACTTTGCTTTAACAAGTTATTAAAAAAACAATTTAGTGCTTTTGTGTGTATAAACTACCAAATTAAGTTGATTTAATTATGGCCAAATTCATACATATTACTAAATCGTTAATTTTAGCTTTATAAACCGAAATACTCAACCCCACATGACTCAGTACGAGGTACGAGCTATGAGCTACGGGTCCATCTATATTTGGCATAAATCAAGCAAAAGGAAACTACTAAGATAACAGAAAAATTCTTAAACTTACCATGTACTCTAGCAGCAACCACACTAAGACTGCACTGATATATGAAAGCTACTAATAAAAAAGTTAAATTCATGTTATTTTAATATTTCTTACTGAGACATTTTATTAATGACAAGAGCTGACACATGACAGAACAAGCATTAAATCACTGCTGTCATTATAAAATATCTCTACCTGTCTGCGGACCTGCGGCCGTTCCGTATAGACATAAGAAAAAGATGTCTCAGAGGCCATGTCAGCCTGCATATTTATTGGGATACTTTACGATTTTAATAAGTTGTCGAGTAACTTAGGAAATAATAATATGGGTGGGCAGGTTTTTGGGTATAAAATACCTAAGCTTTTTTCGGGTTTCGTTTTACGAACGATTCTTGAACTATCCGAGAACGGCCCAGAACTGTATGCGCGGTAGCTCAATACTTTGAATCGTTCGCTGACAGTTCCAGGATTATCAGACATTTGAAAATCTCGAACGCAATCATAATCCACCGATACGTACGGTTCTAGAACTGTCCCAATGTAGTCCTAGAAAAACGCGAACTCAGAATTAAAAAGTCCGAGAACAGTTCTTTAAAACCCGAACAGGCAATTTTGAACTGCGCAAGCGCCGGACGGTTCTAGAACAGTAATTTACCGAACCCGAAAACAGCTCTAATATGGTTTATTTACTTTTAGCAGAGACAAACAACGAGACGAGCAACTAAATGTAAATAAATTATCCGAGAGAGAGACAGCTGTTATGCTTTCTTTGTCTATCTTCAAGGAAAGCGAACGCAGATGGCGCCCGAGGCGGATCCTCGGCATTGCCCGCGAAATTCAAATTACTAATTCTATTCTTTTCCTTGTTTTATAAAGGAGGTGGGTAAAGATCAACCATTTTACCCTTCCAAATCGAGAAAATTTTAAGTTTCGATTTAGGCCATTTTTTTACATTTATATTAAGTTGAAGTATATTTCTATAATAAATTGATAACAAAATATATAGTATTGAGAAAAAATCCTTCAAACTTAGCACATTTATTTTTTATTCATTTTAAGTGCCCTCTTTTTAATTCGAAAAATTTATTTAGACACTTGATGAGCCAAAATAAATTACCGATAATAAGTATTTTTAAGTTTACTTGTTCAAGTATTAAAATACTTAATTAATATTTATTATTGTGACGTAAAAATTGCCTAAGCAAATTTTGCAAAATAAGATTTAAAAAACACTTAAAATGATGAATTCAATAAACATGTCATTTGAAAGTTTTTCTTGATACTTGCTATTTTTTTTTTTTTATCTATTTATTGTAAATGTAAATACAGATACTTAAACTTAATATAAATAATTATAATAATAATACCTAAACCGCGACTTTCAATTTTCAGATTTTGATGGGAAAAAATGGTCGATCTTTACCCACATCCTCAGAGGTTCATGAAAAAACTACTACTACATTTATTTGGTTTTTAATACATTTTTTACAGACAATGAAATTAAATATAAGGAAAAAAATACAGGTAGTCATAATTCATCAAATTTACACATAAAGATAATCATTATATTTTGTAACTGATTAACTGAAACCAACAAATAATTTATTTGAGTGCACCAATGCTGCTTTTGATTATTATTTCTAAGACAGCCAGTTTTTCATAAATGAAACAAAAAAAAGTGGCATAAATTCAAATTATGACAAATAATAGTATTCTTTATTAACAGTTAAATTAATTTACAAATTAACATTACCGAAACATTAGAAAAAACAACAATAAAAATGTATATATTTACAATTAGGCCAACACACATAATAATATATTATGATAAAGCATAAGGATACTGCTCATGAATCCAACTAATTGCTGTATAATAATTTATTTTAAATGTGTTTGCGATGTAGATGGAGTGTCTTCAATGGACATGGGAACAGCATCTCTTCGGAGCTTATAGCATATTAAATCCAAATATGCCTCTCTGGCAAAATGCCTACTACATATTCTTCTGTTTTTCAGAGATTCGCCGGTACACTTCAATCCCAATTTTTTTTTGCCAAATTCTAGATCTAGAAAAAAAGAAAATTTAATGAGTACCAAGAAATGTTTATTAATAATTAAAAAACTTTGAAGAAATGCAAATGCATATGTAATGATTACCAATACTATTAATAAAATTTTAATATTTCTCAAAACGGATAATTAATTACCTTCCTAGATAATAGTGTATCCAGTAAAATAAATAAGAATTAAAAAAAATTAATATTCTAAAATAAATGTACCTAGTTTTCTTAGGGCTTTTTGGAAACAAGAATCTTAATAATCTCTTTTATTATTGGCTGATAACGGTAACATTGTGAATAAATATTAACCTCCTGCATCAAGAGAAGAGAGATATTATAACTGTAAATTAATTTTGCATTTTCAAGTGTAATATATGTATAAGCATCTTCAATTTCAATTTTGTTTCTGTTTTAATATAAACAATAAAAACGTTCTTAATTCAACATTTAAAAGGTTAGTTTAAATTGATACAAAACAGCTGATCAAAATAATTGCCTTTACCCACCAAGACCGCAGGTTAGAAAAGATTATATTAGCTGTTAATAATCCGATTGATCTTAGACTTTCCGAACAGTAGTAAACCAATCTTGGTTTACTTTCCAAAAGTTAAGATTAGTAATCTTATCAATCGGGTTCAACTGATCACCGTTTTCGAAAAGCCCTTTCATGTAGATATGTAAAAAAGTTTTTATTTATCATACCTCTCTAGATTTCCAGAAAATGAGTGCATCTTTGAGACCTCATACTCTTTAGCCATACAAATAAGGCACGTAATAGCTCCCATATTGGCTGTTAAAAATAGGGTGAATAGCAAGGGCTATCAGTAGTCTAGAACATAATTGAGGAATTATTCTTGCAGATTCACACTTCTCACAGAACTCCTTTACTGTTGACTTAAATTGTCTGTTAAAAAGCACAAATCAAATATATACACTAATCACTAAGGCCACCGCAAAAAAAAAATTGGTTTATTTGATCAACCTGATTACTCAAAAAATGGCATTTACAAAATTAAAACAAAAGACGACCAAACGTTTTCCTGAAGGCGTTGCAGGTAACATTATTCAGTGTATTCTGTTTTCTGTATCTGTTCGAAAAAAGCCGCTTTTGGGGAACTGTTTTAGCCAGAGCGTATGCTCCACTCCCTTTACATGGGCAAGACTCATTGGGAACTGTCGAGATAAAGCAAGGACAAATTTTTAAAGACCAAAGTTACTCGCTCGTGTGCTTTTGCTTTTAGTCCAAAAACTGGTCCCAGGTTTCTAATATTGCGCAAGTACTACTTTATATACTTTTTATGTGCGACTGAACAGTTCTCGACTAAAAGTTGGGATTATCCCATGCAAAAACACCCTTTTGTTAATCAAAATCAAAAAAAAAAAATTTGGGGGGAAAATTTTTAAAATCGCACAATAAATCACAAAAACCGTAAACAGATTACTCAAACAAAATGGCCATTTACAAAAAAGTCAAACACAAAATCGATCGACCGTCGTCACTTTCCTGAAGCAGCGTTGTCAGGTTAACTTTTTTTTATTCAGGTGTATCTTCTGTCTCTTAATCTCGCGTGTGTCAAAAAAAGCCCAAAAAATCTGCGCAAAGCTTAAATAGAGAATCTGTAATCAACTTGGCAGCCAGGAAAAAGCGATGACTGCTCCATCTACGATCGCTTTCCCTGATGAGTGACAAAGACATACATATAGGAAGTTATGTAATCAAAAAGAGATAAAAAGCAATGGACAAATTTTAAGGACCAGTTACTCGTCTCGTTGTTGTCTTTGCTTTTAGTCCATTTAAAACTCGGGTCCTGGGTGCTCAACTTTCCTGCAAGTGGAGACTATCTTTAAGGTACGTTTTTTTGATCGCTGATTCCGAATTTCGGGGTCTCGCAGCTCGAAAATTCTGGTATTATCCTCAAAAATGCAAAAACACCCATTTTAGTTTTTTTAACGAAAATCTTATAAAAACAATTTATAAAAATGCTCTTTAGGCACCTAGGAGATACTCCCATTGAAAGTTTTTTGGGTCGCTAATTCTGAATTTTGGGGTCCCGAAACCCTTAAACACCGGCGTGACCCCTAAAAGGGCAAAAACACCCTTTTTGGGGGTTGTTTTTTTTAACTCATAAAATGGTTCTTTTGACATCTAGAAAATATTCTCAGGGTACGTTTTTTGGGTCACTGATTTCAAATTTGGCGATCTTAAACCTTGCAACACCAGCCTCCTCCCTATTTTTTTAATCGAAATATTGCTTTTTATTTAAAATCTAACGCTAAATGTAAAAAAAATATTTTTACACACTTTTTATTTTACCTTGTTTAAGGGGTAGTTTTTCTCGCTAAAAGAGTAAAAACATCTGGTGATACTTTTGTGTAAGCAAATATTTTGGTGTAATAAAGAAAAATACAAAAATAATTATTTTAAACCCTAAAACAATGAGTTTAAAATAATATATTTTGTATTTTTCTTTCTTTTAATTTAAATAGGATAATTTTTAAGTTCCCAAAAAGAGTGCAAGGGCTACTTAAAATTTCTTAGGTGAGAGAAATATTTTTTTTTGGTCGTGAAATGACTATTGATCCGAAATTTTAGGAATAAAACAGAAAAATTTTGGTTTGCATTTGTTTTTATTGTAAGATATTTAAGGGATGATTGGGGGTTGTTTCACACCCAACAAATTATTATAAAATTTAATTTAGGCTCAAATTAATATAATGTCATGATAAATACATATTTTTTTCAATATTAAATAATTTCTATAATTTTTTTAAGATTATTTATAAAAAACTTCTTAAAGGGGTGTTTTTTGCCCTTTTAGGGACGCCGCTGAGGTTCAAAGGTTTTGGGACCCTTAAATTCGGAACCAGCGACCTAAAAAACGTACCAAGACAGTATTTTCTAGGTGCCTAAAGAGCATTTTTATAGGATTTTTATTAGATTTTCGTTAAAAAAAAACCCTAAAAAGAATGTTTTTGCATTTATAGGGGTGATGCTAGAATTTCCGAGCTGCGGGATCCCGAAATTCAGAATCAGCGATCCAAAAAACGTACACTAATGGTAGTCTCCACTTGCAGCGAAATTGGGCACCCTGGACCTGCGTTTTGAATGGACTATTTGCCTAGATTTTTTTAATACTATCTTGAGACACTACACGAAGACTTGGATAGGGGCGTATACAAAAACTTTTTTCGGAGGTGTCAAGGATCTAAAACTAGAAATAAATAAACAATTTTACACACTTAAAATATAGGTTAATTTGTTTATTTTGAAATAAATTTAGTTTTAAGCTAACTTAAATTAACATAGAATCTTTTAGTCAAATGTTTTTACAACTACAATATCAAATATTTATAGAGGGTGGCCCGTTTATTAAGGGTCTATACATTTTATCAGAAACTGTAAGTATACAAGAATAAGCTTTTTACAAACCCTGTTTGTTGTAAAACTATCTTAAATTTCGTAATTATTTCAGGTTCGTTGCTGTTTTATATACAGGAAGTTCTTTTTTTTTTAGTAAAACACCCTACTATTTTGTTAAATTTTTGGATAGCCCTTTCAAAAAAATTTTAAAATTGGGTTGCAAGCCTTTAAAAAAATATTAATTCGTTATTTTTATTATTAAAAATTTAATAGTCATAATTTAAATGAAAAAAGGACCATTTTTGAAGGTGAGTAGCAGTGAAGTGCCATGGTCGTCCTCAAGGAGGAAATAAAGCGAAACTAGTTGAGATGTTCGATAATAATAATAATTTAGATGTCAAATGAAGCTGTATTCTACCTGTCATGGTAATAAGTAAAAGTAATTACAAAAAAAAATATTTCTAGATTTTTTAAGTTTTTACGTCTTCAGATTTTTTTAAATTTTCAGCTAGCCAGATTCTAGTGACTCTTACCTAAGACAAAATTTATTATTTAAGGTTATGGCGCGAGCTATTATATTTATAAACAATTCCATATATTACCTTATCACTAGCTTTCTTTTTTACACAACTGATAGAGTCTGGATATTTGGTTGTTGGTCCACATTCTCCTTCAAAATAAGGTAAACAAGTATATGTGTCTTACCAACATTATCAATTCCTTAGAATCGACCATCACTTAGTCCACATGGCTTCACCCACAAATCGCATTTAGCACATTTGGGACAATTTTTTTATTTATGATAATATAAATTATCCTCAAAAGGATTTACTACGCGTATCACTGCAGTATACTCCATAACAACAACGTTTTTTAGCCCATTTTCTTATAGATAACATTATACAGGGTGTTACAGAATGTTGTAAGAAAAATTTTAGGGCAGATTCTACACCTAAAAATATGAAAAAAAGTTCATATAAACATGGGTCCGGAAATGCTTCGTTTTTATGATACGGGGTGTTTAAAGTTTTTCGTCCTTTATAGTTTATTTCATATTTCTCGAAAGCCCGTGGGTATATTAAGATGAGTTTTGACGACTTACAGCATGCACTGAAGCAGAGGAAAGCCATTTTTAGCATTTGATCTAAAGTTAAAATCGAATACATTCTTCCTGAACAATTAGTTCAAATAAAATATTAAAATTATAAATAAATCGGGGAACAGCTTAGCGTACTTTTATTTTTATTTCGAAAACGGTGGGTCAAAACGAAAAAGTCCAAGAGGTACTTTTAAAGCAGAAATAAACTGGCTTTAAGAAACAATAAATAAAAATATAATTTTTACGAAAACCAGTGGCGTACAGTTTTTTTGGCTAAAAATAAGGACTTACCGGCACGAACGCCACTGATGTAAGTGCCTTATAAAAAAATTTGTACATGTAAATGTGACCTATAATTGTACATTTGCGTGTACGAAAACTCATCTCATTATCTTTACGGGGTTTCGAGAAATGTGAAATAAACCATAAAAGACAAACAACTTTAAACACCCCGTATCATACAAACGAAGCATTTTCGGACCCATGTGTATATAAACTTTTTTTCATATTTTTAGATGTAGAATCTTCCCTTAAATTTTCCTCACAACATTCTGTAACACCCTGTATATTTTAATTAAAATATATGTATTATTTTAAGATGGGTGCCCAATAATTTGAAATGAACTGTTTATAAAGAATTATTTATTATTATTTGTTTTATTGCTAATATTTTTATGAACATATGCACTGCTAATATATTTGTAAATAAATTACCCAAAAAACATAGCGGAAAATTCCAATTTTAAATTCTATAAAAAAAAACTACCCAGTATTTCCAAGGTTTGCAAACGGTTACTTTTCGCATTTTTTTCAAATGGGTCACCCTATATATTATTGGATTTAGCCGCTTGAAATGTGAATGATATAACATGGTATGGATTTCTGACTACCATTTTGGCTTAATTCTCAGAGTCAAAAATTGGTTATAAAATTTAAATGATTAGGAGATGAAACTGTGAATTAGTTTTTTATCAACGTATTCATAATCGCTTTGAGGTGTGGTTAAGAAGTCATAATAAAAACAGAACATTAAGCTTTGCAGAATGTTTCCAAATTTTGCAAATGACTTATCTCTACTTAGAGACTATTCCCTTTTTAATGGGTCTACGTACAATGGCGATCACTGGCTGAGTGCGCGGTAAATTCCTGTAGAAAAAAAATTAAAAAAAACGTTTAGTGGCATTGGTGGATCTACCATCGTTGTTAAGAAAAAGTTATACTGAAAGATGTACTCAAACTTAAATTATTATAAAAATTAACAATATTAAAATTTCAATACAAAAAGTTTAAATATCGTAAGGTTTTTTTTACTTTATGACGGCAGGTTCACAAAAAATGGTTTGTGCTGCATGTCGGACTGAAATTTTCTAGTGTATTTTTTTTTCGCTGAACACGAATCTAAAATTAAAATTGGGGAACAAAGAGCAAAAAATCGAAAAAAAAAATAAAAAACCAATATGGTACATTTATCGGCTACCACGGAATGCTTGGACTACGATTATATCATGATACTATTACTCGAAAAGATAAACCCACGCGCATGAGATAAGCCTATCTCTCTCGCACGCCTGACGTCACTCGATGACAAATTTCCCCAGAAACAGCGAGTTTTAATATGGCGTTCCGATTTCGATTTAGATATTTGATGGTTTAAGTGTATGGTTTATTTATTTTTTAAAGCCAAACCCAGATTTTGTAACTTAGCGTAAGGAACTCGACCACATTTTTAGCAATTTTAACGGGGAGTCATTAAAGTTGACTAAAAATTATTTAAAATCGCAAATGGATTTAGCCAAATCTGTATTTTAAAATTCTAATGTTAAATAGAGATATTAAAAAAAAACAAAGTAAGAAAGAGAAAAATGACGAAAATTATAAAATAGATTAATTAAATTTGGTTTTCTTGTGTAAATTTGTTAATTTTCTAAGTACTAATATATTCTTAAAAAAATAAACAGAATTGTTAAACATTACAGTGTCATTTTCTTAACACCTCTACCCATAAGCAATATAAAAAATATAGACTATCCTTTATAGGTAGGTATGGCGCATAAAACTCAATAAAATTTTAAAAATTGTCAATACGCTGTATATTAATCCTCTACTTTTGTTTTTTTTTGCAACATAACAAAATATGTACTGATATTTTTCTACAGAAGTATTAGTCTAAAGTAGGTAACTAAATTTATTTAAATAAAAACCATAAATCATTTTTTTGCGCTATAAAGTGTTATTAGTTTATTATTAATTAACAAGCCTTTAGACTTTTTATATTGCATATGTTTAAATTAAAATACTTTAAATAATTATAATCGTTTGTTGTTCGTTTTTTAAACCTTAATCAATGTCAAACGGGCATTTATATTATTTATTCTATACCTTATTTTTAAAGGCTTATTATCATAGCACGGATCCTAAATCCCAAATGCAATTAAGGAAATATCTTACATATTATTATAATAACCATAGAATATCTCATACACCAATATATAATAATCATAAGTAATGCCAAAATACAATAAACGTTAAAAAAGGCTTTAAAACACTCCTTTCCCAACCGACAAGCAGAATTTTTGTCATCGAGTGACGTCATGCGCAACGTCGTACGAAATTGAATCGCCAAGTGGGTTTATCTTCTCGAGTAATAGTATCATGCGATTATATAAACTATAAGAGATACAAAAAATTTCATTAAATAAAAAATAGAGCTTTCCAAATTATCTTTATAAAAAGTAACATAAAAATTTTTTGTAAGATAAATAATAAGGAATATATAAACAAAAAAGGGGGGGGGCCTTTTAAAAATTTTGGGGAAAAATTTTAAAAAAAATTTTTTTTTTTTTTTTTTTTAAAACCCCCAAAAAAAAAAATAAATTTTTTAAAAAAAATTTTTTAAAAAATTTTAACCCAAAAAAAAAAAATTTTCCAAAAAAAAAAAAAAAAATTTTTTCCCCAAAAAAAATTTTTTTTTTGGGGTTTTTTTGCAAATTTAAATTTGGGGGGCTTTTTTTTGGGAAAAAAATTTTTTAAAAAAAAAAAAAAAAATTTTTTAAAAAAAAAAAAATTTAAATTTTTTTTTAAAAAAAAAAAATTTTTTTAAAAAAAAAAAAAAAAAAAAAAATTTTTTTTTTTAATTTAAAAAAAAAAAATTTTTTTTAAGGAAAAAAATTTTTTTAATTTTAATTAAAAAAAAAAATTTTCCCCAAAAAAAAAAAAAACAAAAAAAAAAAAAAATTTTCAAATTTTTTTTAAAAAAAAAAAAAAAAAATTTTAAAACCCCCAAAAAAAAATTTTTTAAAAAATTTTTTAAAAATTTAAAATTTGGGTTTTAAAATACTTTTTTTTTTTAAAAATTTTTTTTTTTTTTTTAAAATTTCCCCCTTTTTTTTTTTAAAAAATTTTAAAAGGTTTTTTTTTGTTTTTTAAAAAAATTTTTTTTTTGGTTTAAAAAAAAAAAAAAAAACCCCTTTTAAAAAAACCCCAAAACCCTTTTTTAAAAAAAAAATTTTTTAAAAAAAAAAAAAAAATTTTTTTTTAAAAAAAAGGGGGTTAAAAATTTTTTAAAAAAATTTTTTTAAAACCCCCCTTTTTTAAAAAATTTTTAAAAAAATTTTTTTAAAAAAAAAAAAATCTTTTAAATTTTTTTAAAAAAAAAATTTTTTTTTTTCCCCTTTTTTTTGAAATTTTCCCCCAAAACCCCCCCCCAAAAAAAAAAAAAATTTTTTAAATAAAAAAAAAAAAAAATTTAAAAAAAAAAATTTTTTTTAAAAAAATTTTTTTTAAAAAAATTTTTAAAAAAAAATTTTTGGGAAAAAAAAAAACCCCCTTTTTTTTTTTTTAAAAAAAATTTGGAAAAATAATTTGTTTTTAAAAAAACCCAAATTTTTTTTTTTAAAATTTTTTTTTTTTAAAAAAAAAAAATTTTTTTTTTTTAAAAAAAAACCCCTTTTTTTAAAATTTTTTTTTTTTAAAAAAAAAAAAAAACCCCCGGGAAAAAAAAAGGGAAAAATTGGGGGGGAAAAATTTTTTTTTTTTGGTTTTTTAAAAAAAAAATTTAAATTTTAAAAAAAAAAAAAGGGTTTTTTTTTTTTTTTTTTTAAAAAAAAAAAATTTTTTTAAAAAAAAAAATTTTTTAAAAAAAAAAAAAAAAAACCCCCTTTTAAAAAAATTTTTTCCCAAAAAAAAAAAAAAACCCCCCCTTTTTTTTTTTAAAAAAAAAAAAAATTTTTTTTAAAAAAAAAGGGGGTTTTTTTGGGGGAAAACCCCCAAAAAAAAAATTTTTCCCCCGGAAAAAAAATTTTTAAAAAAAAAAATTTTTTTTTTTTTTTTTTAAAATTTTTTAAAAAAAAATTTTTTTTTTTTAAAAAAAAAAAAAAAAATTTTAAAAAATTTTTTTTCCAAAAAAAAAAAAACCCCCAAAAAAAAAAAAAAAAAAAAACCCCCCTTTTTTTTTTTTAAAAAAAAATTTTCCCAAAAAAAAATTTTTTTTTAAAAAAAAAAAAAAAAAAAAAAAAAAAAAAAAAAAATTTTAAAAAAAATTTTTTTAAAAAAAAATTTTTTTTTTTTTTTAAAAAAAAATTTTTTAAAAAAAAAAATTTTTTTTAAAAAAAAAAAAAAAAAATTTTTTTTTTGGGGAAAAAAATTTTTTTAAAAAAAAAAATTTTTTTTTTTTTTGGGGGGTTTTTTAAAAAAAAAAAAAAAAAAAAGGGGGAAAAAAAAAAAAAAAATTTTTTTTTTCCCCCAAAAAAAAAGGGGGAAAAAAAAAAAAAAAAAAAGGGGGGGGAAAAAAAAAAAAAAAAAAAAAAAAAAAACCAAAAAAAAAAAAAAAAAAAAAAAACCCCCAAAAAATTTTTTTTTTTAAAAAATTTTTTTTTTTAAAAAAATTTTTTAAAAAAAATTTTTTTTTGGGAAAACCCCTTTTAAAAAAAAAACCCAAAAACCAAAAAAATTTTAAAAAAAAAAAATTTTTTTTGGGGGGGGGGAAAAAAAAAAAAAAAAAAACCAAAAAAAAAGGGGGGGGGAAAAAAAAAAAAAAAAAAAATTTTTTTTTTTTTTTTAAAAAAAATTTTAAAAAAAAAAAAAACCCCCCCAAAAAATTTTTTTTTTTTTTAAAAAAAAAAAAAAAATTTTTTTTAAAAAAAAACCCCCCCAAAAAAAAAAACCCCCCAAAAAAAAAAAAAAAAAAAAATTTTTAAAAAAAATTTTTGTATTCCCAGTATTGTTGGAGTTATTTTGAAGAAAATGGCTATTTTTACGAAATTGCGGAAAATCGTTTTTAACTTTAAGCTCCAATTTTTCTAAATTTAAGCATTTGAATTTGGTTAAACTTCTAGAATGTATTAATAATACATATAAAAAAAATCGCAGAAGGGTACAGATCTATTTTAATTAAGAGGAAATAGGGGTTTTTTATGATTTTCAGAAAAGTAGAGACCGACCTTATTTTTATCATAACTCGCTCAATTTTCTTGCTAAAAACTCTTTTTTTGTTTTTAAAAGAAAGGTCTTATTATTTACTTTAGCAAAAACCCTATATGTTTTCCTTGAAAAATGGAAACTTTTCCCGCTATTTGACTGTAAATCTTTCAAATTTAACATTTTTGACGAACAAAAGCTAACCATTAACAAGCCGTAGCTCGGTCTGTATTGGTTGTAAAAAAATATAAAATAACATTTTTTTTAGTTTTTTCATAAGCTACAATTTTGCTTTTTACAGTTTTTTGATAAAATGCATATTTTTTGAGTTATTCGTGAAAACCCCATTAAAAACGTAGATTTTTTCGTCGAGAAACTTTTACTTTCAAACGCGAATAACTCGAAAAATATTGGTTTTACAAAAAAAATGTATAAAACATTTTTACTTAAAATTACATTCTTTATCGATTTCTGTAGTTAAAATGTAATAAAAAAATTTCTCCGCCAAGATGGGGTGGCAACCACCCCCAGGATAAAAGCACACCTCGGCATGATATAAACTTTGATCCTTGGGCTATTCCCTACCTTCTGTGGAAATTTCAGGTAAATCCATGCAGGACAAAAAAATTCCTAGCTAAAATGCCTCATCTCCTGTGCTAATAGGCCAAAAATTTGTAATAGTTGTTCACGTTAACCAAATATTTACCTCCTGTAAAGAATTAATTGTACTTTAAATAATTTTTAAATAGTTTTTGTATTTTACGTGGATAATATTATTTTTTGTTTAGGGATCAAAAATAAAATACGCATTAAATCGTTGTAAATAATTACCTAACCTATATATGACTCATTTTCGTATTCTAATGCCTCACGCGTTACTATATAAATGCAAAAAAATGCAAATTAAATTACTACAGGATTAATTTTTAGTCATCAATTTAATGGGCCAAATAGAATGAATCATCGAAGCCGCAGGCTTAATTTTAAGGTATTTGTCCTTCAGAAAAAAATATTATTTTGTGCATTTTACGTAATTAAATATCAAAAATATGTTATACCTAAAGTTTGCGATAACGTACGAGGGGATTTTGTATTTCTGGAGTAGGCATGAAAACAGAAGACCATAACAAAAAGATTTTTGTTTCTTATAGTTCCCTTGCTTTAAATGTTTTTTTAATTTTGTAAAATATTTATTATTAAAGAAATTTAACAACAGCAAGAAGTTTTTTATCAATAACACTAAAATCTTGGACTTCCATTGTCTTTATTTCTTAATTGTTACACAACGTTTGGGTTAGTAATGTATCTCCAACCGTTTAAAAGCTACGACTTCTATACTATCCCATATTTACCGAAGCTTGACCGACTTTTCACGGTTTTGCAACGGCTGCCAGATCTTTAAAATATCTATACTAGGCTTGCTAAATACATTTTGGTTCTTTACAATTATTACAGCTTTTTTAAATTGTCTTTTCTTCCGGTGGGTTTCTTTATGAATAGTTTTTGCTTTTGACCATTGTATGCGGTGTTGTTTGGTATGCGAGTTCGATATTCCCTGATTTCGACGCTTCACCTCGTCCCGTATGTTTTTTGTGTTCTTTAACTCTAACTTTAAGTGGTCTTTTGGTTTCCCCAATGTATACCCCACCACATTCACAGGGAATTTGGTAGATACAGTCATTATTTGAAGCATTGTTGTGTGGTCTCTACTTAGCAAGAATACTTCTTAGAGTACTTTGTTATTTAAATACCGTTTTAATATTATACCTATTCGCGATTCTGCGGATTTTTTTAAAGTTTCTTTAATATATGGAATTTTCATAAATATTTGGTCATCTGAAGTCTGGAGGTTTTTGTCTTATTTTGATATTTTTCGATTGTTTCCTTAACCGTTCTGCTTAAGATCCCTAGTTATGTTCCTTATTGCAGGGATTGCCTACTGTTACATAAGGTGACTGCACGATTATGTAGAGTAAGTAGAGTTAATAAAGACAATGAAAGTCCAAGTATTTTATTGTTGCCAAATTATGCTTTTCCTACAGTTTTTTTTTTAATTTAGAAAAAAATATATAACAGGGAGCCTAATATGGTCTAAAAGATGAGTGGTTTATTTGCACAATTCCATATTCAGCAATGGCAAGTTTAAAAACTTCCGATTTTTGCACTGGTGCCTTGTCGTGGAGTAATAAAACAGATGTTATCGGTTTTTTTGCCTTTTTCTTTAATAAAGCCTCTTAGTCCATTTATTTTTTTTATTACCGTGCAACGACTATTCCGCTAATCGTATATTAACTGTCTAAACAATTCCTGTAGAGCGAGTAATGTAAATCTTCTTGCTAGAGATGTTACCCTTAATATGCTAGGGTATCACTTCTTATAATTCAGGGACTGAGGTGTCAGCTTTAGTAACAAGTCAGTTTAATAATGGGATCTGTTTTATCTTTAAAGCGCGTCAAAAATTGTTTACAGAACTCTATCCGACCTCGCATTTGAAACGGCAAAATTATTAGCCGCACACATTTCTCACGAACTTACACTAAATGGGATATTTATGGAGAATTTAGTACAATATAGTTTATAATAGTTTTGTTAATACTAATAATAAGGTTTTTTTTTATTTAAAGAGAAAAAAAAGCTATCAACTCTTCGGTGACAAATCAGTCACCATTTTTAAGATATGTAATAATGAAACGTATTTAAAATGTTAACAATAAACTTTCTTTAAAAGTGTTAGCCAATGTTATGGTTTCAATAACACTAAAATCTTGGACTTCCATTGTCTTTATTTTTTTTTTATTTTTTATCTTGGGACAGTCCACGAAGGCTGATGCCTAAGTACTAACGTACCGTGGGTGCCTTAAGTGTGGTGAGAGGGAGTTTGTTCACACGGGACTTAAATATTTGGAGATTGGGAGGAGAAGGAAAAGCTTCTGCGGGCAGCAGGTTCCACAGTCTTGACACTCTAGGGATAAAGGAACGCAGAAAGCGGGAAGTTCGGGGCCTCTCTAACTGAACTGTAAAAGGATGCATAAAAGTTGCACTACGGGTTGCTCTGTTGGGAGCTGCCAGAGAAGGAATTGTACTGGCCAACTCTTCTGAGCAGAAGCCGTGAAAATACCTATAGAAGAGCGACAGATCCCCTACAGCTCGACGGTGGGCAAGAGGAGGAAGCCTTTCTGTGAGCGTTGGATCATTAATAAGACGAACGGCTCTTCTTTGAATGGAGTCCAGAATGCTAAGTGTTGTAGGGGACGCCATTCCCCAGACATGAGAACAATATTCTAAAGAGGGTCTAATTTGGGATACATACAGAGTGTACAGATTGGAAGAAGAGAAATATTTTCTGGCTCGGAAGAGGAATCCAAGCTTTTTGAAGCTGCCGAGGCTATGGATGTAATGTGTTTGTGCCAGTTAAGGTTATTCTCAAAAGTAACGCCGACAAGATTAAACGACTCTTTGTTCTGCAGAACTTGGCCGCTCATATGTAAGGGATGAGTATTTGCAGACTTTTTTCGCGACAGCGAACATGACTGTGTTTTCGAGGCATTAAACTGAACAAGATTTTTGGCGCCCCACTCCAAAATAAGTTTGAGGTCTTGTGAAAGAGATATCTGCATTGACCTGCGCTTGTTTTCCAAATCAGAATCACACGGTGGCTTATGAAATTGAACACTAGAGTGGAGGGTACTATCGTCAGCAAAACTATGAATGGGATTGATTGTGGAAGAGAGAAGATCGTTAATGTGTAGAAGAAACAGCGTGGGTGCCAGCACTGAGCCCTGGGGCACCCCGGCATTAATTTGGTAGAAACTGGAGGAATGACCATCTACACTAACTAATATACGTCGATTAGAAAGGAAACTGGAAAGCCAAGAGCAAAGCTTAGGTGGAAGACCGTAAGAAGGAAGTTTGTTAAGAAGCCCATCATGCCAGACCTGATCGAAAGCTTTGGATATGTCAAGAGCAACGATCTGGGATTCACCAAGAAACTCAAGGGACTTGTTCCAGTTGTGTGAGACAAAGGAAAGAAGATCAGCTGTGGATCTACTGTGACGGAATCCATATTGTCTATCATGTAAGATCTTATGTTTTTCCAGATACTTTAAGATTTGGGAATTAATGAATTTTTCCATTACTTTGCAAACAACTGAAAGAAGAGATATAGGTCTATAGTTGGAAGGGAGAGTTTTGGATCCTTTTTTGGGGACAGGTTGCACACGCGCAGCTTTCCAACTCTCCGGGAAAATGCCCGTGTCGTAAGAGATTCGAAAGAGGCGAGTTAGGATGGGTGCAAGCTCGGAGCACATTTTTTAAGACGATTGCTGGTATGCCATCCAGCCCAGACGATTTTTTAGTATTAAGAGAAGAAAGAATACGCTTGATCTGTTTGACTTTAAAAATTATATCGGACATTTTATGAGAAACAGGGGCAACTGTTGGAAGAGGAAGATTAATAGGAGGATCAAGCGTAGAATTGGCAGCAAATTGTTTGGCAAATAGTTCGGCTTTTCCTTTGGAGGTAGAGACAATTCCATCTTCAGAAATTAGGGGGGGAAAAAAGAATTTGTGCAAAAGTTTTGACTAATATTTTTGGCAAAGGACCAGAAAGCTTTACTGCCATTCGAGCAAGATAGAACTTTATCTTTTATCCGATTGTTAAAACGGTCTTTTGCTTCTGAGATGGTTTGATTATACTGATTTCTTGCTTCGATGCTAGCCTGCCGATTTTCGGGACTGGGGTTTTGAAGAAACTTTTTGTGGGCTTGAATTTTTAAGAGTCTGGCTTTATCACAGGATTTAGAAAACCACGGTTTGTGATTTGAAGTTATGGGGTTCTTTTTAGTGTGGGGAATATAGGTCTCAATGCCTAGATGAATTGTTTCGGTAATTTGTTTGCATATTTCGGATGGATCGTGAGTAGAAAAGCAGGTAGGATACCAAGGGTAGCTGGCAAAGAAATCTCTCAGACCATCCCAGTCGGCCGAGTTGTAGTGCCAGACGGTTCGTGGCGGCATGCGTTCAGTGGCCTCAAAATGTGTGGAGTATGATACGGTGACCAAACCATGGTCAGAGCGACCAAGGGGAGCAGTTACTGATGCTTGATAGAGTTCGGGGGTGGAAGTAAGAAAGAGATCTAGGGGGTTGGAATTACGGGTGGGAACCCTAGGAAAATAGGTAGGTTCCATAATTAGATTGGTGAGCGAGTTGCTGATTGCGAAATTTTCTGCTGCTCTGCCTTGTGTATCAGTTTTTAAAGAGCCTAGCCAATCCTTATTATGAACATTAAAATCCCCGAGGACGATTACTTCGGCCAATGGAAACTGGGAAATAATATTGTCGATCTTTATTGAAAGGAAATCAAAGAACTCGTTGTAGGAATTGTCAGACGGGGACCGGTATATACAGCAGATGAATTTGGTAGAAGATCTGAAAGTAAGTTTAAGCCAAAGAATATCAGCCTACCGATTCGAGTTAGAAACCCAGCACAAGCCAGGTCGTTAGTGAACGTAGGCACAAACGCTCGCCATGGGGTCGAAAAGATGAAATGAGTTCATAACCTGGGAAAAGGAGGTGGTTGGTTGCTGTTTTGGGACTTATTTGGGTTTCTGTAAGGAATAGTATGTGGGGTTTGGAGGATTGAAGATAATGGTGAACAGAGTTTACGTTAGAGTTAAGCCCACATATATTTGTGAAGGATATCAGACTTTTCGATGGTGGCCCCCCAAATGTACCCCTCGCCCGGAGAACCGAATGAGGGGTATTTTACCTCCGGATAACTTTACGTTCGGGTGTGCCATCATCATTATTTCGAAATTTTACTAGAGAAAAAAAGAGAAAGGAAAAGAAAAAGAAAGAAGAGGAAGAAGGAAAACTAAAAGAGAAAGAAGGAGGAGGAAGAAGGAAAACTGACTCACTGCCCAGAACTCGAAACGTACTAAGACTTCACGAGTCCTTTAAAGGGCAAGTGGGGTGGTACCGCCTCAGGCGAGGAAAGCTCCTCTACCACCTATTTGTTAACTGATACACAACAATTCGGTTAGTGATGTATGATGTTTCTCCAACCGTTTTCAAGTGATAACTAAAACTATTCTTAATCCGTTGTTCACCAAAATTTGACCGACTTGTCACGGTTCAACAACGGCAGCCAGATATTCGGGATGTCTACACTAGGTTTGCTAAAACAGTTTGGTTGTTTGCAATTATAACAGCTTCTTTAAATTTTCTTTTCTTCCAGTGGGTTTCTTTTTGAATAATTTTTGCTTCCGACCATTATATACGGTGTTGTTTTGACCAAGCGTGTTCGGCAATCCCTGATTTCGACGTTTCACCTCGTTCCGTATGCTTTTTGTGTTCTTTAACTCTAATTTTTAGTGGTCTTTTTGTTTTCCCGATGTATACTTTACCACATTCACAAGGAATTTGGTAGATACAGTCATTTTTTAAAACGTTGTTGTCCGGTCTCGCCTTACCAAGAATACTTCTTAGAGTGGTTTGAGATTTAAATGCTGTTTTAATATTATACCTTTTCGCTATTTTTCGGATCTTTTCCGAAGTTCCTTTGATATACGGAATAGTTATAAATATTTGGTCCTGTGAAGTCTTGTTCAAATTGGAGTTCTTTGTCTTATCTTGATATTTATCGATTGTTTCCTTAACCAATCTCTTACTGTAGCCGTTTTGCTTGAGATCCCTAGTTATATTACTTATTTCGGCTTGCAGAGATTCCTTACTGTTACATAAGGTCACTGAGCGGTTATATAGAGTACGTATGGCTCCTTGCTTTGTTTCCTTAGAGTAATTGGAATTCTGGTGTAAATATTGTCCAGTGTGGGTAGGTTTTCTGTATACCGAGATTTGTATATTTCCATTATTTCGTTTGACTTAAACGTCGAGAAAAGGTAGAGCCGAATTTTGTTCCTTCTCCATTGTGAATTTGATACAGGGTCGAAGACAATTTAGATGTTTTAAGAAACCTTCAAGTTCTTCGTCATTACCTGTCCAAACAATAAAGGTATCGTCAACATATGGTAGCCAAACTTTTGGTTTGATTAGTGCAGTATTAATTGCGTGTTCCTCAAACCATTCCATATAAATATTTGCTACCACTGGAGAGAGTGATGAACCCATGGGAAGTCCATCGTTCTTCGCATAGTACTCATCTTTTACTTGAAAGTAAGAACTACGAAGGCACAGCTCCAACAATGCCATCACTCCATCCAGCGGCAGGGTGATGCGTTCTACTAAGGTATCATCTTTGTCGAGCTTGGTCCGAATAATGCTTAACGATTTTTCTACTGGTATATTTGGTCGTTTTTCTACACTATTATCAATAATGTTATCAATGCAACTCTTGTGTGTGGTGTCAGGTGTCTCCAACGGTGCATCTGAGATACAGGGCGACCTCTTAGATTATCTAGCTTTACTGCGGTAATGCGGGGCTCTGCCGTGGTGGACTATTACTTCCCCAACTTCAAAGAGAAAGCGGATAAAACCGCTTTCATAAGAAAAAAGTGACAAAGGCGCCCTGACCCAAATGGATAAATCCGTTTCGAAAGGTGTCCCTAAAGTCACAGGCGCCTGTTTCATGGGGAAGGGCTAATCCATCCCGAAAAAACAGGTGCTTTTGAAGGGATACCGGAATCCAAACAGAAGGCGGACAGAACCGCCTTTGTAGGAAAAAGGGTCCCCCGGCTTCAGAAGAAACATCTGCTTCCTGTAACAAGGACCTGGTAGCTACCCACGTCGCTATACCGGGAGAGGAGGGCATGACGAATCTAATCGTCTGCTCGTGATACTTTCCAGAAGACAGGGACACCAGAACACATATTGTGCTCGTGTTCGGTAACAACACGAGTAAGAGGAGATGTAAGAACTCTCTCCCAATCTGATATCGGATTCGTTGGAAGTCTGAACCTGTTGTATAAATATAAAAAGGTGTGAGCCACAATAGACCGAACTGTCGTGGTGGAGGGCGTAAAAAGTCCACTCAATTTAAACCTAACCTAACTAAAGTATTACTTACCTATTAAAAAACTTCATACAGAAATACTTTTATCTTTTAACGAAAACAAAAAATGCGTTAATTATAAAAAAAAATTGATAAAAAATACATGTTCCAAAAAATTAGCTGGCAATGCGCCTGCGTGTATAATAAATTAAATTAATAGCATCGTTGAAAACAGCAATTTAATAATAGTCAGTTTATTTTTAACCCAAATTATATCAGCATTTTTGCAGCTAGGCAGATTATTAAAAATGTAATCGTGCCTAACGCCCTTAATTAAATTGTAATAAATAGTAAGTTGCCGACGTAGAGTAGATGGAAAACAAAGTAGTGGACTACCCTGTTTGTCTAAAAGGTGCTGCAAAGTGCAATATCTACATGTTTTGGTACTTGGACATTTATAACGGAACTGGGAAAAAATGGGTTAAACATCTTAAAACCCGGCACCCACGGTATTTAGAAAGGTAAAATAAAATGCATTGATATTTTACTTCTTTGTTACACTAAGTGTAAAGGATCAATTTGTCTCTCATAAACTTGTACAAAAAGCTATATTTGTTGTGCTAGAAGTTATACATCTCCTTATAGAAAGAGTAACCTAACTTTTATTTTTACATTGCGCACGTGCAAGAGAAAGATTAATTGCTACCGCACAATAAAAATATTTTTGTCCTGTTCTTTACATGCAGTAAAAGGTTTTTGAAGTATTTTTGCCTCTCAACACGAATCCGTTGTTAATTTTGCTCCATTACTCTGTAGTCTTCAGCAAATTGATAAAATTTTTAAGAAAAATAAAGAATTTCAGGAAATAACAGGATTTGCATATGAAACACATAATTTCCAACGTATTTTAGCCTTCGTAATACACATCCGTAGTTATGTTTGTGTCACCACTCTTTACTTTGCAGCAAATTGCTCAAAAACTTTAAAATAAATAATAATTAAAAAAAATAAAAAAAACACACTTTTGTAGCAAACAGAACTAAAAAGTGGAAAATAATTTTTAAAAATAAAAAGTTTGTGTTACAGTGATAGAAAGTCTAATAAACAATTACGATCTATTATTTTAAACCAAGATTTACAAAAAAAAATAGTTATTTACAAAATAAGTTAGTTATAGTATGTAGGGTGCACTTTACCATTTTTTCATAATTTTTTTAATTTTGTAAATAGCTATCAACAAAATAACGGTAAGATTTATTAATTATCACCCCATGCTTCTTAACTATAATTTTATATTTTGTTAATAACTTAATTTTTATTTTAATCATTTTTAAAATTAATTAATCATAATTGATTATTGGACTTTCTAAAACTGTAACACACTATTTCTACTTAAAAAATATTGTTTCTGCTTTGTCGTTCTGTTTGCTATAAGAGCGTGTTTTTTAAGTTCTTTTAAACTATAATTTTCTTATTTTTTAGTCTCAAATATATATTTCAGTGGTTAGATTCTTTTCTTACCTATATCGATAATGAAGAATGACATTCACCGTTGTTCTGTGAACGGTATACTCTTAACCTACAAACTAATCTAGATATTTTTTTCTTTATATTTTGATTATCCTGGTCAGGACATTAGAAGGAAGTTATAAAATAATTGTATTGTCATTGGCTCTTGACCCTGTATAAATTTTTAAGTTATTAGAGTTCCCTAAGAGGTGAAAATTGCATTCCCTTTTACATACATACATACATATATACCTACATACATACATGCATACATACATACATGCATACATACAATACATACTTCATACTACCATCCTACATACAACTTACAACATACACATCACACACAACAACATAAAACCATACAAAACCATACATACGTACATCATCATACATACATACATACATACATACATACATCATACTACATACATCCATAATCCCATACATACATACATACATACATACATACATACATACAACAACATACATACATATCGGGTCAAGATAATAAAAGCAAAAAGCGTGGTAAAAATGAAGAATTTTAAAAACTGACGGGGTTCTCGGACGAGCGTAATGCAAACGTAAGGGGGTGGATAATCTGTTATGTCAGGAAATATATAGTTTATCAGAATAACAAATTTTGCTTTTTGCACAAGTCTCTGATCAGAGAAAAAATTTGAGAACGTGTAAGTGCACTTTTTTTATAACAGTCAAAGTTACAGATGTTTGAAAAACAGGCAAAAATACTCATTCTAGTATCTTTTAAAACTGCGAAAATTTAATATAAACGTGAATCTTTACGATTGGTTTTTAAGTTTAAAACAATATGAAGACAAAAAATGTTTACTTCGACCTCAACTGGCAACGGGTCTGGTTTAATAGGAATGTTAATAAGTGCATTTATGCTGCAATTTAAACGTATTGGTACCTACAGAACTATAGAGTATTTTCAATTACACGGGTGAATGGATTCTCAATAAGTCCGATGGTTGGCTTCTAATTAATGTATATTTAGCTTTTGTATTTGCGCCAGGGGCACTTAAAATATCTCATTACCGTTTGTTTACTACTTATGGATAATTTAAATAAATAATTTTAGCTTTTATAATTGACTCCAAACGTAATTTACTCTTGGAAGTACTTATAACATTAAAAAGAACTTAATACCACTATCTTAAAACAAAAATTAACAAGGTTTACGGCTTTGAATGTGAAAATTAAAAAAAAAATCCTCAGACCCGTATACTTTTGTTTTCAGGGGGATATACATATAAACCTATCAATTTCATCACTTACCTTCTTTTAGAGGGGGGATCTCCTTATTTTTCTTTAAAAAGGGGTAATTTTGGGATACATCTTTTAAAAGAAAAATAAATTCTCTGTAAAATGGCGCTTTGTCGTGTTGCCGTGCAATGGAATTTCAAACATTTTACTGGACCTCTTATTTACAAATACAAAATATTGTTTTTATAATTCGTTTATAAGTTCGACAATTCAATTTTATTTTTAGTAAAGTAATTAATGTGGACAGTTCGTTATTTCTGTGGCTTTATTTTCTTTTGATCTGATAAAATATCGTTTATTCTGTTGCGGGGAGAGTGGAAATTATTGAATTGTATTTTATAAACAATTAATGTGCACAAGTAACGGCACTTTTGTTTAATGAGAGACATGCAGATAGATACGTACATCATGGATACGTCCGAGAATTAGTAACGAAATTTGGGCAAACTGGTTCAGTAGAAAATAAAAAACAGAATATCGAAAATTCGATGAGACATGAAGCAATAGAAGTAGCTGTTTTGGGTCAAGTGAGAATAAATCCTACATTAAGTACGAGAAAACTTTCTGATGTAATGGTAGTATCGAGGGATGCTGTACAAGGAATTCTTAAATATTATAAATGGCACCAATATAAAAATTTAAATTTATGTCGCGGGACAAGGGACAGGGGCATCTGTTCTATGACGTCATCTGGTTTGTTTCTTTTTTCTCTTTAAGGGGTTATCTTGCTTCCCTTTCCCCCTTTTTCTCCAGACGGTCTGGGTCGCTAGCACGCGATATTCACATGGGAAGACTAAAATATATCTCATAATTTGCCCAACTTTTTTAAGTCAAAGGTTTTGACGTATGCCGTTTAACATTTGACATTTGCTTTGATCACCGCCATTTTTCGCATGCGTAAGACCTTGTTTTAACACGTAACCTAACCAAGTCACTGGTTTTGACGTTTGACGTTTAACATTTGACATTTGACAGCTAACAGCCGCATTTTTTTAGATGCGTAAATTTAAAAAATATCTCATACCTAACCTAACTTTTCCAATCACATGGTCTTTGACATTTGACATTTGACATTTGACATTTGACATTTGACGACCGCCATTTTTTTGCGCATGCCAGTACTCTAAAAAAAGCCTCACCCAAATTCCCAAATTTAAAGTATGACGTCAAAATTTTGAGATATTTGGGGCCCCCCCGGGGCGGAGGGCGCAGAAAATATCATCTAACACTACTGGTGCAAGCGAGGGGCCCCCCATGTTAGGTTTGACTTTGATGTGGGCAAGTGACAGCTGACATTTGACAGACGCCATTATTTTTAAAGCATGCACAGTGCTCTAAAATAGTAGTAGCCTAAGATTCCTAATTATGTCTTTCAAAATAGTGATGACGTCACAACGTGATTTGACAGGTGACATAAATATAGTTAGGTTAAGATTCCCTAATTACATAGATGGTGGGGGTTCCGCTTGGGGCCCCAGGTCTCGGGGGGTGGGGGGCCCCTAATGTGACGTAATACCTTAAAATATAGTTAGCTTAATTCCTAAATATTTGACGTTTGACAGCTGACAGGTGACGGTAAATGGACAGGTGTTGGGGTGACATTTGAAAGGTGACAGGTGACACGCAGCTAATCTTTAAATATAGCTAGCCCAAGTTTCCCAAATTACGCGTCAGGGAAAATCTGGCTTTTCCTGTTAAAGTGGCCCAATGTCTACTTACATGATGTTGAAAAAACACAAAAACTCGAAATTAAACGTTTGGGCTGATATTTTCATTGATCACATTATTGGACCATTGCTCTTACCGAGAAATTTAAATGAAGATACTTACCTAAAGTTGTTGGAAAATACCGTCAAACCCTGTTCAAAATTTTTTAGGGAAAAATGACCAACGCTCCCCTAAAGAAAATCCGTTTTCCCAGCAAGACAAGCTCCCCCCATGATGCATTCCCTATTGGGCAGTTCTAAATGAAACTTTTTGGCAGAGTGTTGGAAAAGGAGGTTTCGAAGGGGCCGCAGACCCCGGATTGTCTGCCAATTTTTTTTTGTGGAACATCTGAAATCGAAAATTTATGCCACCCAGCCTGAATACTTAAAAGATTTACGGAACCGTATCATTAATGAATGCCAACAAATTACACCCGATATTCTTCACAATGTCAGGAGGTGAACGGCCGACATTTTTTACAATTAATAAGACAAAACGTGAGTGTTAATCAATACAATTAAATTCAATTTTCGAACCGGGCCCCTTTAAAAAGTGTCATTTTAAAGAAAATTTTTGCCAATTCAAAAGATATATCACAAACAAAACTTCCATTTAAAAAATAGATGAATCCCCCCCCGGGGTTTTAAGATATAGTGAAGTTTATGTATAAATATGTCACCCTGAAAAAAAAAGAAAACCCCTGCTGGAGTTTTCAATGGACCACTTTATATAAAAAAATTTTCAACCTCCAACCAAATTTTGATATTTTTGTAATAAATTCTTTTTAACAAACTTATAAATTTAACAATAGGCACGATGCATCCCAAAATAAATAATATTTTGTATTTATCATATGAAATAGGATTTGGTTTAAAAACGTTTTTACTTAAATTTTAAAATATTCTTTTCTTTTTCAAATGAAGCAAAGTATACAGTAGTCCCCGGATAATTTAAACCCCAAATTTAAATTACAATTGAAATCGTGTAAAACCCCTTTTTTTTTGACATTTGTATTTTAACAATATCTTTCTGTGTTTTTTTTTACCGGGGATTTTAGTTTTAAATTAAAAAAACCCAATTGATTTTTTAAATCATAAAACAAATATTTAGTTAAGCAAATAGGTTTAATTTGTCGAAAAAGTTTTTTATTTATTGATGAGAAATTTACTTGTTCATCAAACAAAGACTATTGTTCAGCAGCATTTAGGATGTGGAAACTTTTATGTGAGTACATCTGTTATCATTAAAACCTGATAGTTACATATTTAGACTAAAATGCAAATTCGGCTTTAATTATAAATATGTATTATTTATAGTATTGGTTAAATTTAGAGGTTATGATTTTAAAATATGTTTGTTATTTTTTATAATATTAGGCTTTACGAATAGAATAAGATGAATATACTTTTTAGAGAGATTTTTTCATATGTTTTTCCTTTTAAAAAAAAAAAGTCAAAACGACTGAAACAAATTAATGATCAAAAAGGTTGGTCGTTTAAAATCAAAATGGCTGCCGTTCAGCAGCTGATTTTTTAAAGCTACAATAATAATATCCTAATATATGGGTTATGAAATTATGTCATTTTTTTAAACTTTAAAAAATTATTTTGTCAAAAGTAACGTCAGATTTTATTTTTATTTTTTGTATTTTTATTTTTGCCTTCGATTATTCAAATTGTTATATATGTATTATATTCGGATTTCTTTCTGGTTTCTATAAGGTTTTAAAACTGTTGGCTTAAAAAATGAAATCTTTTTCCCAAAAAAGTTGTATTCTGATAATTCGTTCCATTATGCCGACTAAAAAAACCATTCTAAAAAATCGGGGATTTTGATGGTCTTTCATCATGAGAAACACAAAAGTATCAACAAAAATAACGTTAAGTCTAGATATTTTTAGGCTTTTTAGGCTAAGATAAAGCGAATCCGCCGATAACGCTGGTCCATCAATTTAAATAAGAAAATTAAAAAAATTTTTTTGGTGCAATTAGATCATGATGAATTAAAAATTTTATTAGAAAACAATTTGGGAAAAACTCTAAAGAGCGCTTTTTAACTACTTCATTCATATTCATAACTTTAATTAAAAATGTAAAAAGCATTGAATTTATATAAATTAATAAAAAACCCTTTTTCCAAGTCGCGTCATTGATGACGTAAATACAAACCCTCGTGAAACGTTCTTTATGCACATTAGACTAAGACATGACGTCACTAGCGACGTCATGACACAGGTGAGCGTTTTGGCAGAAATGGGCATAACGAAATGGGTTAAAACCTCACTTTGAGGTGGCATTTTGGCGGGAATTTAAAACTCACAATCAGAGTTAAAATCGCATTATTTTCCTATCTAAATTTTACTTTTTGCAAGTATGATATATTTTTTAAAAATAACAGATACTTTCAAACATCATATAACAGTTTTTACAATCCAGTTCTCATGACTATTGCAAACAATTTAATTTTATCCCCTACATCAACGACTATTGAGGTTAAGTTACTAATTACTCTGTAAAAATTAGAAATAAATTAACCGGTATATTGTCGCCGTTTCTTTTATTTTGTATTTAAACTGTTACTTGCATCCTATTATAAAAAAAAGGTTTTAATAAGAATAATTGGCCAGTCAATACATTTACCTATCGAAAATACACAACTTTGTTATTAAAATATTTAATGTTTCTTTAAAAGTTTTAGCAATGTTATGGTCCCAATACCCAAAAGGACTTCCATTGTCTTTATTTGTTATTGATACACAACGTTGGTTAGTGATGTATCCCCAACCCTTTTCAAGAAAAAACTAAAACTATTTAAAGCCACCTATCTGTTGTTCACCATTTTGACCACGTCACGGTTCAGAAAAACAGAGTATTCGAATGCTAACAGGTTTGTTTTTTGAATTTTTAATTTTTAAATTTTTTTTTTTTTCCAGTGGGTTTTCTTTATTTTGATTTTTGTTTCCGACCATGAAATATCTGTGTAAAAAAAAAAAAAAAGGTTCGGCAAACCTGATTTCGTTTTTTACCCCTTTTTCATGTTTTGTGTTCTTTAATTTCCAATTTAAAAATTTTTGTTTCGATAAACCACCACATTCACAAGGAATTTGTAGTTTAGTCTTAGAAAGAAATTTAAAGAGGGGTTTGGATTTAGGATGTTTTAATGTTATACTTATTCGTATTGATCTTTCTAAGTTCCTTTAATATACGGAATGTATAAATTTTCCCCTTTGTGTAGTCTTGTCAAATTAGAGTTCTTTGTCTTCTCTGATATTTATCGATTTTTTTTAACCAATCTTTTTCACAAGTTTGAACTTATAATTACTTTTTTCTTGCAAATTTTCCTTACTGTTGCATAATACCGCGCGGTTACTCCTGTTGTTATGGGTTTTATTCTGGTGAAAAAAATTGTCCAGTGTGGGTAGGTTTTCTGTATATCGGGATATATTTTCCAAATTTTTTTTTATAAAAACGTCAAGGTATACGAATTTGTTCCTCCATTGTAATTGATAATTTCAAAGACAGTTTAGATGTTCTAAGAAACTCAAGTTCTTCGTCATACCTGTCCATACAAAAAAAAGTATCGTCAACATATCTAAACCAAACTTTGTTTGATTAGCGGGATAGTTGCGGGCCCCCACTTTATATATATGTTTTGCCCCCCCGAGAACGATGAACTGGAAAATTTCCCGTTTGGGCAAAACTTTTCTTTCACTTGAAAGTAGGGGAATTTCCCGGAAAAAGGGCCCGCTCCAACAATTCCATCACTATTCAGCAGGGTGGCGTTCTATTGTTTATCATCTGTTGAGCTCCAATGATGCTTAGATTCTTCTATTTCCCTTTGTAATAGACTTTTTCAGAAGCTTACGAAAGTACGTTTTGTCCCATTTTTCATTACCAGAATTCCAATCACTCTAACGAAAAAAAAAAAAGCGAGAGTCATACGTATTTCTATATAACCCGCGCGGTGACCCTAAGCAAAGTAAAGAATCTCTGCAAGCCGAAATAAGAAATATAACTAGGGATCTCAAGAAAACGGCTACAGTGAGAGATTGGTTAAAGAAAAAATTTGATAAATATCAAGAGAAGACAAAAACTCTAATTTGAACAAGACTACACAGACCAAACATTATGACTATTCCGTATATTAAAGGGAACTTCAGAAAAGACCCCAGAATAGCGAATAGGTATAACATTAAAACAGCATTTAAATCCCAAACCACCGAGAAGTATTCTTACAAGACAAGACCAGACAATAATGTATCAAAATGACTGTATCTACCAAATTTCTTGTGAAGGGTGGTGAAGTATACATCGGGGAAACAAAAAACCACTAGAAGTTAGAGTTAAAGAACAAAAAACATACGGAGCGAGGTAAAACGTCAAATTTTGGGTATTGCCGAACACGCATGGTCAAAACAACACCGTATACAATGGTCGGAAGAAAAAAATCATTCATAAAAAAAACCCACTGGAAGAAAAGAAAATTTAAAGAAGCTGTAATAATTGCAAACAATCAAAATGTATTTAGCAAACCTATTTAGACATTCCGAATATCTGGCTGCCGTTGCTGAACCGTGACAAGTCGGTCAGCTTCGGTGAACAAGATAGTATATAAAGGTCGTAGCTTTTAAGAATAGTTTTAGTTATCACTTAAAAAAGGTTGAGATACATCACTAACCGAAACGTTGTGTATCAATTAACAAATAAAGACAATGGAAGTCCAAGATTTTAGTGTTATTGAAAATATTTAATATTTCAAAAATGCAATATTAAATCACCCAGTTATTTTCCTATATATTTACTACATAAATTTTTCAAGACTATAACATTTTTGTCTTATTTGATTTTCAACTATGTTGAATAATTGGTATTTATACTTTAATTAATTTTAAAAAATCATCATAAATTCAACATGTAAACCTGATATTCTTGTTTTTTTTTGTATTTACATACATATAAACCATAAGTTATTGAGAAGTTAAGCAAATAGGTCTAATACCCATTACAATTCTTTTTTTAATTTTACATAAATTTTTCAAAACCATTACATTTTTGTCTAATTTGGTTTTGTATAACTAAGTTGAAAAATTGGTAGTTATACTTTAAGGTATACTTTAATTTAATAAAAAGCATAAACATAACATATAAATCTGATATTTTTTTGTGCTTTCTATAATACTGTAATGGACTAAATTTAATAATGTGCTTGGTTTATACCTATTAACCATAAATTATGAAGAAAAAGGAAAAAATATGAAAATTATGAAATAACCAAATCATAATCAGTTTAATAAATGATTAAAGAATAAAAGACCTACTAAATCCAAAGTATTTCATTTAAAATATAACAACTGCAGTAACGGGCAATTAAAGAAATGTTTATTTTTCTTTTTCGCTTACATTGAGAGTGATCGGTTTCTCGTTTAAGGGTTCAACCGTAGTCCACTGTTTGGTGTTCATTATCCACTACACCGCTTTTCCATTTGAGCACTTTTTAAGTAAAGTCTTTCGCCGTATTGGTCTGCATTTATACCCAAAACGCCAGAAAAGAATTTTACCTGAGAATAAGGAAAACGCAGCATGACATGTCGCCAACCAACGCTTGCAAGATTGGATAAGTTCTTTAACTAAATCTGTGTACTTCTTTGATTTCTTATTACCTAGGAAGCTACTGCATACACACATGACAGTCCACGTCTTATTTTATTATGCCAAAAGTGTATTTTGAAAATTTTCGTCTGTACAAAGGTTCTTGATTTGCGGACCAACGAAAATTCCTTCTTTAAGCCGCCATCTACCTAATTTAATAGACATTGCGCAATCAATTGTTACGTGCTTGGTCTTTTTTAAAATATTTTTAGTACCCCTAAAGTTGCATCTAAAAATAGTAGGACCCTAAAAAAATCCTAGTTTATAATTTTTTTACCCTAAATTTAGACTTCCAAGTTGATAACCCTGCAATAATAACCCAGATTATACTTAGGAAGTAATTCAATATTCCATAAAAGTAAGGTGCGGGAAATAAAGCTGCAGAAATCGTAAATATATAGGGCTTTGACAAAATTTTAATAAGCCCTAATGCTCCAAGAAAGTAAATAAATGTTCTGATACTCTACTAATTATGTGAATCTCCATAAACCTTGCGCATTATATTAATGTTTATAAAGTAAAGGTAAAATACATTTGGTACATGTTCGCAATACGCATTAAAAATTGCTAACTTTTACCATTAAATTGCATAAAAAGATTTTATTTGAAATGACTATTTTATTGATTTTTTATCAATATTATTATAAAAAGTTTAACACAAAATTACTATACAATTAAATGTTAACATCATTTTCAAGCCATTAAAACGATCTTTTCCATTAAATTCTAGCGCTCCTTTGACTTTTTTTAAGTGGAAATATGTGGGCTGCGTATCGTCTTTATCAAAGTTAAATTGAAAACTAATGAAAGGCCTGTAATGTCTGCGTGAAACTTACTTTGTTGCCAATTAAACTCGCGTTCAAAGAAAAATTGAGATAACGTAGCAACTGGTAGGTATTAACTAATAATGATCGGCGCCCGTTGCTTCAAGGCTTTGATTTTTTTTATTGCTTGTATGGCAAATGTTACGAAGTTGATACAAAACCTAATACTATTTTACAAGACTTTAAATAACATTTTATAGTCCAGGAGACCACCGCAAAAAAGCAAGAGAATAAGAGATTCCCATGAAACATTTTTTTTGTATTAGTATGGACTATAGTCAAATCATTCTGCTCTGCAGCCTTAGCTCAGAGGGTTAAAATTGCATCTTTTTTACCGACTTTTGCAATATAACTTAAAAACTATTGATTTTTGGGAAAAAAGGTATATAAGCAAAATTAATGGCCTAAAAAAACTACGTAATTTTTTTCATTAATTTTTTTGTAGCACTTTTAGTTTTTAAGGTATAAGGATGTAAATTTAAAATAAAAAAGCAAATATCTTAAAAACTAAAAGAGTTACGAAAAAATGTATAAAACAAAGAATATGCTTTTTTAAAAGCCCTTTTAAAAAAATTAAATACATATTTTTTATAAAATAAGTATTAAAGGAGATATAGCAAAAATGTGATTTTGGCCACTAAAAATTTCGCTAATAACAATATTTTTTGGTACAACAAGGTATACTAACTCTGATTCATTAAAAAATTAATTTAAAATATTTTATTTATTAAATTAAAAAAACTAATATACATGTGCCTCGAAGCAATGCGGGATAACGTGGTGGAACGGATATTTTATTTAATTTTTTTTGGTCCAGTAACTGTAGCCATTCCGGTCCCCTTAAAACTACCTAAATCAAAATTTAAACTTCATTTTATTCAAAAAATATATGTACAGTTTCGGCCATAAAATTTCGGGCAAAATTTGACAATCCGTGTCAAAATCATTGATTTCTCGTAAACCAGGCTTTTACCTGATAATTATATATTTGAAGTACACAGTCACGTTCACAGGCCTTTTAATATCAATTTCTTAGCTGAAACAAAACAAACAAAGACTTGAAGTAAGCGAAATTCCATTAATTTATACAGAAAACTAAAATCAAATTGAATATTAACTAATAAACTATAAAACAAAAGTCAGTATTTTATGATAGCTCCATTCTTTTCGATCACCAAGGCCAATCTTTTAGGAATCGAAGCGAACAATGTTCTAGTGTAATCCTCAGTCAAACTATTCCACGCCTCTCGAATTTGTGCCCATAACTCTTCTTCATTTGCGGGCTGAAGATGTGTTGACTGGATTTTTTTAACTATCAGTCCCCATACATTTTCCATCGGGTTGACGTCGGGACTTTGCGATGGCCAGGGAAGGATTCTAACCTGGTTGTTTCTTGACCAGTCGGTGACCCTTCGGGCTGTATGGACCGGACAGTTGTGCTGATAGATAAAATCATTCCCATAGACATTATAGGCCGCTGGCAGCATGATATTTTGGAGTATTTCTTGATAAACATTGGCGTTAAGTCTGCCCTGGATATGATGGCAAACGCCCACCCATCCTGCGCCGATACATCCCCAAACATTGACCGAAAACCTACCACTCTGTTTTATCTTTTGGGCGTATGTCTCTTCAAATCTTGAATTTGGGGTCTATATACTCGCATACTTCCATCAAAACTTGACTGGAAAACTTTTTCATCACTAAATATTACCCTTTCCCAGAAACGTATTTCCCGTGGTAGGTATTTTAGGCAAAATCCAACCCTTTCTTGTTTATTTGCCTGTCTTAAAAAGGATTTTTTGGCCGCTCGACGGCATCGAAGCTCCGAAAATTTGTTGATACAGCGCCGTGCTGTTCTGTCGGAGCCAGGAAAAATTGTTTCTAGTTTTGCAGAAGAGGCTGTTTTAAAAGGATTTCTTCGAACGCAGCTTATCAAGTTTTTGTTTTGTTCCTCGGTTGATATGTGTGACGACGCTACCTTCCTTTCTCTCGTGCGAATTTCTATCATGAAATTTTTGTTTGATATCATGAACCGAACTCTTTGGCACCCCGACTCTCTCCGCAACAGATTTTTCTGAGTAGCCCTCCTCCAGCAATGTAACAACTTGAACTTTTTTTGCTACTGATATGCGTGGCATGGTTCGAAGAACTTGATATATTTTTTGGACAATGACAGATTTCGAATTAGTGTCAAAAGTAAAGGTAAGCTGGTAACTGAAGGCTGTTTTACAACACGTAAAATCGTTACCCGAAATTTTATGGCCGTAACTGTACCTCCTATACCTGTCATATACTTGTCAGGACGCTTAACATTTCTCGATATTCTATGCTCACCGTTTGAATATTTTTATTATCGATTTAAATAATATTTTTTTATATTTTGGAAGACAGTTACTCGTTCAGAAAGATTTTGCGAAAATTTTAATCATATTTTAACTTGAAAGTTTTTTTTATAGTTTATTTTTTTTATTGAATTATTGTTTAAGCTTTAATTTGATTATACTTTAAAGTAGTAAATAGATGGATAAATACAAGTATTTAAATAAGAAACTCTTTAAGTCTAGAAAAAGTGAATAGCTTAATAAGAGAATTGTTTTAAAAGTTTTACGCTAAATAAACTATTTTTTTTTCTTTTTTGGAGGTTAAAAATATGATTTAAATTTTCTTACGAATATTTTAAACAAGAAACGTTTTTTATAATTTGTTATTATTATTATTAAAATCAATAATAAAAATATTTAAACGATGAGCTATACACATAGTAGAATAGAAGATCGAGAAATGTTGAGCGTCCTGCTATATATATATAGCTGTATATAGCACCCTAGATAGAGGAGGCACTTTTTTCCATAACATAAAGTTTAAATTTTCTTTAAGTTAAAGTTTCAAGTGGATCGGAATGGGTACAGTTATTGAACAAAAAAAAAATTAAATATCCGTGCCATCCATAGGCCTTTTCATCACAATTTTTTGTGCGCATGCGTCAGTATCAGCCATTTTTTCGTACTGTTTTTGTAAACAAGCATGTTAAAGGATCTGTAAACAATAATTAAAATAAAAAATACTAAAGAAAGTTTAATTAAAGAAAAGAAATACGAAAATAAAGAAAAAGTGCCTTAATTAGAAATAAGTTTTTTTAAACGATTATTATTATGATATCAGTACGAAAAGGAACGACGAAGCGGTGTTGTTATGGAGTATGTAAAGTGATACACGCTATAAATCATTTAAATATAATACATATTATTTCATATAACAATATAACAATTATATATATATATGTGGTAGGCCTAATTAGAATAAAAATTATAGATACTTTTTGTATAGTAAAGAAGTAATGATGCCTAACCCCCTCAATCAGCTCACTTCTTTTTCCTTTTTAAAGACGTAAAAAGACATTTAAACTTCCTTTTTAATTGGTACAATTATGGGCTTCAACTGAATTATAAATCAGTGAAGCACCATCAACGATAATTTCCAGTAAATGATTTAATTGGGAGATAATACTGCATTCCCAGCCATTGTCGATCAAAACAGTACGGAACTTTTAATTGCCGCCATTTCAACATGGCGACTGCGCTTTGCGCTTGTCACATGATGAAAAGGCCTATTGTCCCCCATTACCCCAAGGGACATGTGTATTAGTTTGTTTCATTTAGTAAATAGAACATTTTAAATCAATTTTTAGGTGGATCCGAGTTGGCATACTTACTTGTACCAAGAAAATATTATTATTAGAGAAATTTTTAAAGACCAAAATAACTTTTTTGCTTATATCTCTTTTATTACTTTATTATTAATAATGTGTATTTAACCTTTTTCGTAGAGCTTATTAAAGGGTATATTTTTTATTTCACATATTTTTTTTATATCTCTTTTAGTTTTTAAATTATTTACGTTTTTATTTTAAATTTAGATCGTTAATATCTCAAAAACTAAAAGATCTTCAAAAAATTTTAAAAACAAGTTTTATTTGGCCATTAATTTTAATAAATTTCTCTTTTTTTTCTAAAATTATTAGTTATCGAGTTATATTGAAAAAACCAATTTTTCACCATTTTTATTTAGGTTAAAAAAAATGCAATTTAAACTCGCTGAGCTGAGGCAGCAGTTCGGCTTTGAATTGTCTTGCTTTTTTGCAATGGCTTCACGGACTATTAAATAAGATATTTATTTTAAAAATTAGAAATGTATAACAGATCCTTATATTGTAACAGCTGATTACTTATTTAGAAAGATATTATATTAAAATTTAAAGGGTTTCTATAGCGGATAAAGGATGATTTAAAAAGAACGCCGGATTTGAAGTCTTTTTAAAATTT
>JAHBCN010005141.1:0-57741 GCA_019359885.1 Listronotus oregonensis
TCAGTATTCCTTGGTACTAGTATAAATCTTTGGCTTTTATCTAAGTAAAGTAATCTTTATTCGTCACTCAAGAAAAAAGCTTGTCGGACTTGTCATATAAATACAAACTAAGTAAACTAAAATAAAAGTCTCCTTATTTATTACTACACATTTAAATGACTATTAAACACAAAATATTAACGATACAACTCAATCACTATTTAAATTTCACTTTGATAAAAAAACGCGATAAAATGAAAAAAACTATATTGCGATCCAGGATAATGATTTAAAAATCAGTATAAGCAATATCGTAACTCCTTGAATAAACTTATATTTAAACGTAAAAATGAATACTAAAAAAGACGAAATAAAAAAGAATAAAGCAAATATTAAAAAAATTTACAAAATTATTTCTAAAAGACTAATGAACAAAAAACTAAAAATAATGATTATATAAACATTTTGCATAATGGAATCGAATTTAAAGTGATAAAGACATGGCAAATTATTGTAACAATTTTTTGTAAGTGTGGGTGAATGCATGGCGAACAAAATACGTCCTGTAAAACAGACAGATCGGGCTCTCGCTTGGCTCGTCCATGTTTCTGTGTCCAGTCGGCCATAATGAGCTAATTCGTCATATAAATTCTCAAAAATAGCTTTTTACCTGGGATTATTTTATCCGCGGGAAACCATAAAATTTGTTCATTTATCTGTTCTAAAGCCCCTCTCACATATCATTAACCTAATTTTAGAACTGGAATTGTACCAATCCAGTTTAAAACAACGGTGGTTAGTCCCATTCATAAAGCAGGAAGTAAACACGATATTAACAATTTTAGGCCAATAAGTGTAATGAACAACTTTGGGAAGATCTTTGAAAAATGTCTTAAAGAAAGGCTTTTTTAAATTTTACAAAGAAAATAATATTTTGTCAGATGGTCAATTTGGATTTGTGGGTGATGGAATTGCACGTGTGATGCCATGAGTGGGGTTTATCGGCCGGACAACTGCCGGCCTAAATGCTGAAAGAAATGTATTGCTGTGTTTCTTGATTTGGCGAAGGCGTTCGACACGGTACCTAGATAGGCCCTTTATACACTCGAAAACTGTGGAGTTCGGGGTTGTGTTGAATGCCTTTGGGATCATATTTAACGGGACCGAAGGCAGGTGGTCAAGATTCGAGACTCGTGTAGTGATGCAATGGACATCAGAATGGGGGTTCCGCAAGAACAGTCCTTGGGCCAGTTTTATTTTAACCTAATTAATTCTCTGACTAGTCTTGATATAAATGGCACAATAATACCCTTATGCTGATGACACGGTTTTGCTTTTTTCCCTTTTTGATGGTTGGGATGAGGTAAAAAGGCTGGTGGGTTTGGGTTTGGTTAGGGTTAAAAACTGGGGACTATAACAAACTGACACTAAATTTGAGTAAAACAAATTACATAGCCTTTTCCATAACATCAGCTGGTCGTCCTAATTTTACCAGTTCACTGTGGAGAATTTTGAAAAACCCATTAAAGGGTCTCAAGTACAAAATATTTTGGATAATGATTGATAGACACTTAAAATGGGACAAACATTTTTTTGAAATTAAAAAATAATATAAGAAAACTAATACACAAATTTTATCTTTTGCGAAGTTGTCTAAAAAACTGCTGTTGATGATATACAAGGCCTGGTTGAGTCTTTAATTAGATATGGTATTATAGTTTGGGGTGGTCTGTAAAAATAGTGCCTTAAAACAATTGAATGTTGTACAGAATTTTATTTTAAAAATTATATATAAAAAAGAGAAAGATATCCTACATATCTGTTATACAATGAAGAAATATTTAATGTAAGATCCTTGTATATTCTAGATGCATGTTCCTATATCCACAAAAAAACAAAATTAAAAATATGTAGATCATCAACATGAAACCAGAAATAAAACTCAAAGGAACCTTCAAATACCAATTAGCCATAAAGATATAAATCAAAGATATTTGACATATCTCGGTCCAAAATTTTATAACTTGTTATGGCATTAGAATAATCCAAAATCAAAAAAATTTAATAAAGAATGTAGAGCATATATTTTTAAGAAATGTAGATTTTATTAACATTTTTAGGCAGATTTAATCAAATCTCTAATGTTATTGGACTTTTGTAACATATGTAAGTGTCTTTTGTGTGTGTGTGTGTGTGTGTTATTATGTATGTATTTTTGGGTTCATATATTTTTTTTTTTTTTATAGAATCTCATAGTAAAATACCTATTATTTAATTTGTTTTAGGCACATACAGCTGTTAATTCAGCTAGGTGCCGTATATAAAAAAAAAAAAAATACTTTGGTTTTACCATAGAATTAGTACTAAAACTAAATTGTAATATATATAAAATATGTAAAATTATGAATAAATTATGAATTATGAATATGAATAGATACTCACACACATCATAAAAGGCTTGTCGTACTAAGAAATTTTGTAAGGTATTCTTTAGGAGTTCAGTACTTTCAATATTACCAAAAAGTTGTAGAAACTTATTATAAGAAATTATTCCCTGAAATGTAGAACTCTGACCGACACTCAAAAGAGAATATGAAAAATGTAGGTGGGTATTTATAATTATGGATATCCGAGTTCCCTTTAAATTTAGGCTTATTCTGTCTTATTAGTCGAGGAAACGTAGCACAAAAATAGGCCTTACGAGGGATTTTTTGTGCAGTAAGATGGATTTGAATGCGGTTTTTTGCATTCGATTCGTATGAACGTCTAGAAACTTTGTGAACAAATTTAATTAATGAGAAATGAGAAACTGCATTTGTGCATTAAATAATGCATTTTCAAAATGCATTTTAAAGTTGAAATTATAAAAAATGTATAGCTAGGTAAATAATGATTGAAATAAGCCCAAATCTGTTTCTCGAGGGTTTTCGAGGTTGCTAAACACGAATGTGATATTGATAAGAACCTCTGGTGCGCGCTAAGGATGGTCTAAACGTCGTTTTCTGGAGCTTTACGACGATTCCTTCTAATATGAGCCCAATTTTGTAACTCGGGGGTTCTTGAAGTCGCTGAACACGAATATGATAGTAACAAGGACCTGCGAAGTTCCTGGTGCATGCTAAGGATGATGTAAAAATCGTCTTCTGCAGTTTTATTACAAATTCTCTAAATATCAGCCCAATTTATTTATTTGGGGGTTTTGGGTCCAAACAATATGACATTGACAATGGCCTGCGAAGTACCTGGTGCACGCAAAAGAATAATATAAACCTCGTCTTCTGAGGTTTTACGACAATTCATCCTAATATTAGCTCAATTTTGTAACTTGGCTGGTTTTCGAGGTCGCTGAACACGAATGTAATATTGACAAGGGTCTGCGAAGTACCTGTATTGTATTTTTTATACTAAAATATTATTAAAAAACAATTTTATGAATAAATAACATGAGCAGAAATTATAAGTTTTAATTTTTAACAAATTACCACAGAAGACGACATTGATAACAACCTATCCGGACATCGGTTAGCTCGAAGACTATAATCTGGTACCGGGTACTAGAATACGACGTTTACACGATCCTTAGCGCGCACCAGTTACTCCACAGTCCCTTGTCAATATCATATTCGTAAAGTAGTAGTAGTCGTAAAACTACAGAAGACGACGTTAACATCATCTATAGCGTGAATAGGGTACCCCGCAGGCCCTTGTCAATTTCATATTTGTGTTTAGGAACTACAAAAATACCCCGGGGAACAAAATTCGGCTGATATTAGGACGAACTGTCGTAAAAGTCCAGAAGACGACGTTTACACCACCCACAGCGAACACCGGATACTCCGCAGGCCCTTGTCAATGTCATATTGGTGTTTAGCGATCTCAAAAACCTCCCAAGTAACAAAATTGGGCTGATATTAGAAGGAATTGTTGTAAAACTCCAGAAGACAACGTTTACACCATTCTTAGCGCGCACCAGGTACTTCGCAGATCCTTGTCAATGTCATATTCATATTCAGCGACCATAAAAACCACCCGAGTAAAGAAATTGGGCTAATATTAGGAGGATTTATCGTAAAACTCCAGAAGACAACGTTTACGCCATCCTTAGCGCGCACCAGGTATTCCGCAGGCCCTTATTAATGTTATATTCGTGTTAAGCGACCTCAAAAACCCTCGAGTAATAACATTGGGCTGATATTAGGAAAAATTGTCGTAAAACTCCAGAAGACGACGTTAACACTATCCTTAGAGCGCAGCAGGTACTTCGTAGGCCCTTGCTAATATTATATTCGTCTTCAGCGACCTTGAAAACCACCGAGTAATAAATTCGGGCTCATTTCCGTCATTATTTACCTAGTTATATATTTTTTTATAATTGCAAACTTTAAAATGCATTTCAGAAACGCATTTTTCCAATGCACAAATGCAGTTTTTCATTTCCCATTAATTAAATTTGTTCACAAGGTTTGTAGACGTTCATACGAATCGAATGCAAAAAACCGCATTCCAATCCATCTTACTGCACAAAAAACCACCCGTGCATTACTTCGTTTCCTCGACTATATATAAATATAGAGGGACAGGAAAGTAAAAATTCCTAAATGCACAAATGCTTGTCGGCAGTGGACACCCGGTGGCAGACCTAACATACTCTTCTGCAAAACAACTACTCCATTAACATTGGCTGAATTTTTAATCCATATTATATATTGGACCGTAATATACCAATTTTAACACCTTTGGTGAAACAGACACCTTTAAGTATTGAACCAAAAAGCAAGATTTACTTACTTTAGTTGTTAAACCATTATAATGGCTATCTGGCCATTTTTTGATCTAATGTTACTCCCAATAATTTTATATTGGTAACTTGGGCGATAGATTGATGATTTGCTTGTTAAGTTTCTTTATTATTTGTTATATTTTTAATAAAGAATAACTATTCACTAAATTTAATTTTTTGTGCCGCTTATAAGAAAAAAAAATTAAATTCATTATATTAAATTAAAAAGCATTCAGGATACTCCGCTGCCGAAGCACGAATTGGATTGCGAGCCACATCTGGAGATATAAATATGGCAGCCAATTACATAAACGAGAACCGGCAGAAACGGTATGAGAGTAGAAAAAAAGCGATTGCTGAGGAAATATTAGAAAAGTAAGTAAAACTTTTAATTAAAAAACCTGAATATAGCTCTTACAAACTGTGTAACAGAGTACTAGTGAAATCTCATTTTTTATTTTCTTGTTTTAAATGTAGAAGAACATATGAAAACGATAAATTATTTAATCGGTTGGTTACTATACCGGGTGGTGCATCGCCGAGCGGAACATAGGAAATCCCATGTAAATTTTAAGGGGGTCAATTATTGGCTTCCCTGTACATTTTACAGAAAAAATGTAAGATAACTCTTTGAAGAGACCAATCTGACAAGCCTTCGTGCCAAGTTTCAAAAAATTTTAATAAGTTTTAAAACTATCCACCCGCTATAGTTTTAAAACTTATTAAAAAGCAAAAAGTTAAAATATGTAATTTCACTTGAAAAAAATTAAAAAAAAAACATTATTTTTTATCTTTTTTAAATTTTTATTTTAAATTTGCCCATCGATTTAAACTTAAATTTAATAATTACAATCACAAATCGTTTTGGGGGTTAAACAATTCCCGGATTGGCTTTAATGCTAGGTCAATTTGCCAGCTTGACCTCACCCGCCAAAGTTTAACAAGATGTAAAGCAACCTTTCCAACTGCTGTTTTCAAATAACTTTTTTTAGATATTATGCCAACCAACCACATTTTTTGATATTTGAATTTAATTTTTATAATTATTTTCCCACTTTTCGCCCGTGAACCAAATGTCAATATCGACCTTAGGTTACTGGGTAAGCAAAGGCTATTGCCAAAAAAAGCTTTCTAATAGTTTTAAGAATTTTAAAAAATCCATGTTTCCAACTTTTTGGCAGTTACTGTATAATAAGGTGCATATTTTTCAAAATAGGACAAAAATAATACGCCAGTCTTTTTTCCCAAATTGTATTGGAATTCCTTGTTTCGTCTCGATTTTTTTTCTGTTATGCATCGTTTTAAATTTATCTAAAAAAACTAGTACCTTATAAGCTTCATTAAGTTGCATTGTTTTAGAGAAAGAAAGAAACTTGGCAAATGTGTGGATGGTAAACAATATGTTGATCCAAATTTCCTAAATATTCTGGTAAACATGGGATATAACAAACAAGTAGCTAGGGTAGCATTGAAAAATTGCAATAATGTGATATCAGACAGTATACAGTATATTCAAGAAAATCCATCACCCGGGCCTAGTCAGTCGAAAAGTATGGAATTTATGTCGCTTATTGATGATTTAGTCCCTCAGGTAATAATTTACTTATTAATTTATTTATTTATTCATATTCATATTCATATTTTATTCACCATAAATCATACAAAAAATACAAAATACATTTGCTTTGGTACGTCAACACAATAGTAAAATTGTAAAAAGGTAAAAACAAATTAAAAACATATAACTTAGCCTTAAAAAGGTCAAACATGGCACAGAAATAAACAAAATATACCCTCACTTCCATTCGCCCGTCCAATCAATAAACTCGCCAATCTCATAGAAACCGTTGGTGATGAGGAAGCCTCTGACTTTCCTTTTTAATATTTCAGTGTTAAATTTTTTCCAGTTTGTGGGTATTTTATTATATAACTTAACAGGTAGAGAATCTCCACCGGTGGCCGTTCTGCACAGATTCACCTTGGGTAGCCTAACTGATTTTTAGCTCTAGTAGGATATTCATGTATATCCGCCCGCTTTTAAAATTGATTTTATTTTTGTGGACCCATAAAATTGCCTCCAAGATGTATGCACAAGTAACCGTCATTATTTTAAGGTTTATAAACAGTGGTCGGGCATGTTCATTATATGTCACACCACACATTTCTCGGATTATTTTTTTCTGCGCTATTAGTACCTCATGTGCGCCCCACTGCACCCCACACCAGAACCCCGTAGGTTGGGTGACAGTGTGCTAGTCCGAAATAAGCTTTTTTTAATACCTCCATGGATACCACTTCTTTCAATCTTCCAATCACAAACCTAGCTCTAGACAATTTAGACAAAAGGGAAGAAACATGATTTCTCCAGTTTAATTGAGGATCCAGGTTGAACCCCAGTAATTTTATGGTTTCATTATCTTTAGAAATCTCACCCCTTTTACCGGTTCAGGCCATCCTGTTTGTCTTACTTTGATTCAGTGCAAGACGGTTAGCACTAAACCATTCCTTGGCCTCCGCCAATGCGTCCCCGACAATCCACTCAGATCATCGTTTGCCCCTACACAGAAGCGTAGTATCATCTGCATAGAGGTAAGCATCACTCTTCTCCAAGTAGTTGGGTAGATCGTTCATGTAAATAATGAATAGTACCGGCCCAAGCACTGAACCCTGGGGCACCCCATGCTTAACCTCCTTGATACCTGACTTGTCGCTGTTATAACAATGTACTGTTCTCTATTAGAGAGAAATGATTTAATGAGGTCAAGCGGTTTCCCCTGATTCCGTACTTGTCCAGTTTCTAAGTAGATTGTCGTGGGACACGCTGTCGAACGCCTTAGACAGGTCACACATGACAGCCATCGTACAGATACCCACGTCCAAATCTCTAAGAGCAGCGTGAGTTATATCTGTGACAGCCTGTGTAGTTGATCCTGCAGCTCGAAAAACCATAATGTCTTTTATGTAATATACTGTTTGACTCTAGAAACAGTGATATTCTGTCTTTTAAGACAATCTCCATAATTTTAGATATTATGGGAGTAATTGTTATAAATCTGTAATTGTCTAAGCAGGCTGGATCGCCTTTTTTTAAAATAGGTATGACCTTTCCTAATTTCAGTGACTGGGGAAATATTCCCTTTTCCATACAAGCGTTTGTCAAGTGAGCACGACTTTATCAGGGATGTTCCTACTGATTATTAAATTTGCAGCTATGGTTATGCCTGTGAGCTCAGTTTGGAGCACGTATGGCAACTCACCCATAGCCCATTTAATGTTTAAGTTTAAATATCTAGAATAGATGCCACATCATGTACCTTCTTTTGTTTTCAAACCGTCTGTGTAGATGTTGATTACACCTGCCACGTTTGTGTTCGATTCCCCTTTAATGTCAATTTTGTAGGGTTTGTTAAAAACAAAATATGGCGCAATAGAGTCGACTTTCGCTTGCAGTAGTGGAAGCAAATATATCGCAATCCACAAACAACGTCTCTGTGCGCCAACTCCTACATCGGGCATTATACCAACAGTGTGAAGGCGCAACATAACCGTCACAACAACCTCCTGGAAGTGGGTGAGGTTTAGGATTACCTCCATGGCCCTAGTTGGTGTTGTTCTCATGGCTCCAGTGGTGTTGAGACCAGCCATTCTCTGAACTTGGTCCAGTTTTCGGATAACTGTCGTCTGCTGGGTTTTCTGTCTCAGACGACAGCACCGTAGGTTAGCATAGGTCTTATGATGGTCATATAGATCCATAGGGTGGCTCTAGGTGACATTCCCCAGGATCTGCCTATGGTCCGGCGACACTGCTCATAAGAAATGTATGCTTTCTTGAATATTTTCTCCAAGTGGGAGTTCCATATTAGCTTACTATCCAAGGTTTCCCCCAGGTATTTCACCTCTGTAGAGAAGCCCAGTTGTGTTTTTAGTGAAACATCTTTTTTAAATAAAAATTTCTAATATTTTCACACAGTTGCCTTAAATACCTCATATAGTTCGTAAAAAACCCTATGTTTTTGGGTTTTCTCCTCAGATTAAAAATCTCCCTAAAAATATTTGGAACAAGTAAATTCCTGAGCTTTTAATTCTTTCTTTAGACAGGGCCTATTATCTTTTATCTCTTTAATTTATTCACTAGTATGACTAGTACTCGTACTTTGGGACACCGTTTATTCAATTTTGGTGCATTTTTTAGTTGGTAGAAGCAGGATTCGACCCAAGGATGGCGAAAATAGCGTTACAGAAACATGGAGGTGACATAATAAAGTCTGCAGAAGAGTTATTGGCGAACAGTGGTGTGGTTTTGGGAGATCTGTCAGAATTTAACAGTAAGAATGATTTAGTATTTAGATTTTAGGGTTACCTCGAAAGCATATACAGAAAAAAGAAAACACAAGAAAACAGCTTTTTTTAAAACTTCATGATTTCGGATTTTTAAAACTTTATCGTACTTATGCATTTAAAGATTCACCCAATAAAATTCTATAATCATTATTAACAACATTTTTTTTTGTTTAAACTGTTACATTAATTTAGTGGACACCCATTGCAGTTTTTTTATTGACTGAAAATAAACCTTTATACCCAGCTAACTGAGAGTTTTTTTCAATACAAGGACTTAACATAAAGAAAAGGAAATAGATGTTTACATTTTTTTTAAGTTCATAATAATATTTAGATTAATTTTTATATAATTTCATTACTTTTTTTATATGATGCATAAGCATAACCCATTTCTGTACCGATTCATAGGCATTAAAAAATAGTTTAAATAAAATAAAACATAACAGGTTTATTATACTTAAAAAAAATTACTTATAAAATTAAAATACAAAAGTTATAATGCTCTTAAATTGAAAAAAAGCTACTTTTTTAATGCTCATCAGTATGATATTAATTATTTTTATAGAATATTATGTTTTCTACTGATTTTCACATCTGTAAATTTGGGTCTAATTTGATCCAATTTTCATTTTCATGCAATTAAAAGCTAAAAATATTCTTTTCCCTTTTACATTCAAACACAGCATTTGTTTTTCAAAAGTAGCAATGTTTTATTTCAATTTTCCATAATAATCCCTTATAAGCTTACTTTATGCGGCCGGCAAATGGATTATTACAGTATCTGATTAATATGTTAAAAAATTATAAAGTATAGGTTCGTCGATTTGACAGTGACTAGCAAAAATTGATCATAATTAATTATGGAAACGTTATTAAGGTGGTATGCCAACAAATATTACAGATTTTTTTTTCATTTTAAAAAGTTTTATAAAGACAGTATGGGATAAAATATCATAAGATGCAGTTCCGTTGGGTGTTACTACAGTACTCGTTTAGGTAATTGTCTCGAAAGTTGCCTTATCTCCGGTTTTGACCAAATTTGGTCAAAATCGGAAATGTTGCGCTGTTGTCAGTGTTTCCATATATCCATGCACGGGGGAGTTTATATTGCTGTCAAACAGTCAACATATCTTTTCCTTGTTGACTTTTTTTCAATATCAAAAGTTTAAATACTTGTAATCACTCTTGCTATGGCATATTTTTAGTTCGTTCAGAGAGCATAGAAGAAATAAAAAGAAAAAAACAGGAAGAAGACGAAAAGAAAGAAAAAGCATTTGAAAGATTAAAAGAGGATATTTCAATAGTGGATGATGATCATTTGGACATAAATCTTGAGCAGGAACAGTTTTTCCTTACGCAATATTTGTCGTTATTGGAAAAAAAGTAATGAATCAGCTGTACTATCAAGGTAATCAGGCCAAAATACTTATTATTTAATAAATATATATTCCCCAGTATGTAATATATTTTTACTCTATTATAATAATAAAAATTATTTGTTAAATATATTATTTTTGTGTGTTTTCTCAAAAAGGAAAAAGGAACCCTCTAACTCTTCTTGTGTCCGTTCTTCAGTCAAAAACTTTTTTAATGAATACTATGTGAACTAAAAAACCTTATTTTTTAATCCTTTTGCTGAACTTGAAATAAAAAATAATATAACCAAGATAGCACGTGACTTACTTTTATTCATCGAAAGAAATTATATAATGTAAAAAAATGGGCACTTAAAAATTATATTTTTAAATACTTATTTACATTTTTACAACTAAGATTATTAATTACAAAAAACATCTTTATAATGTAAATAATAAATCAATAGGAAAAAAACACTCTTAGTATTAAGGTTTATACTTGTATGATGTTTTACCAAAACCAGTAAAATCAATTAGATCATTTACCCTTTTTAAAAAAAGATATATTAAAAATTGCTTATTAAATACAACTACTAATTTGGGTAATTGTCTAGAAAGTTGCGGCAACGTCAATTTTGATTAATTTTTTTTTGGGGCGCTTATTACGAATCTGAACCATATCCATTTTCATTTAATGAAAAAAGTTGTAAAATTAAAAAAATCAGAAGATGTTTATAAAATATTGTGTGCCACTTTAGTGTAAAAATCAAGAATTTAGTACAAAAAGAAGGGGGAATATAGTAAAAATAAGGCTAATTTAATTTTTAAATTTAAGGATGGATATCTCGAAAACGAAACGTTTTAGCTAATTTTTTTTTCAGATTCGTCATCAGCGCATCAAAAACCCCTGTATACCAAAATTGGTTAAAATCGGCGTTGTCGCAACTCTCTTGATATTTACCCTAATTTGAAGTTTCTTTAAATATAGTTAAAACATATTATTTGTTGATTTTTATAAAATTTTAAAATGAAAATTGTATTATTATTATTTATTATTATTAATATATTTTATTATTAACATATAAAATTAAAATTTAATTAAACAAAAATATAGTATATAAATAATTTAAAAATAATTATGATTTTAATTTTTTTTATTGGTACCCTATTTTGCTTAATTAAAGTACGCCTTAGCGTGTTTAAATCCAACTTTTAAACACGCGCGTGTTTTAAAGGTTAAAAGGTTGTTAAAAGTATTCTTCGATAACTGGCCTTTAAAACACTTGCTCTATTTCAAGAACTTCGTCTACTCCGTCGTGCTCAAAAAATCGCGCGTGTTTTAAAGACCTTAATATCCACTTATACTTTAATATACTATACTTTTCCACTACAAGTTAATCTTTGGGGGTGTATTAGGTTTTTTATTTGAATGTTTTAAATATTATGTAACATATACTGTTAAAAGTAAAAAAAAAAAATTTGTGTGTCAAAGTTGCACACTTTTCCAAAACGGAAAAAAATAATTTCTTACTAAAAATTAACAAAAAGTTTATAGGTAAAAGTTGTTTTTAGGCAATTTTACACCCATAAAACGTATAAAGTTTACCCGGCTAATTATTTATAATATTTATTAAATGTTTACTGGAAGATGTGAATAATAAACGAAACAAATAAGCTGCACACTTTTTTATTCGCAAACAAAACAATACACTAAACTTATAAATACGAACAAAATAAATAACAATAAAATATCTTATTTAATAATAAATAGATAGTCCATTCCCTCGCCATAGACTCGCTGTAAAATGGCGTTTAAAATCTCCAGAACATCTTTTCTTTCAGCAGCTGGTAACCTTTCGATTGATTTAAGAAGGATATCTTTGTCCAGTTTTAAATCTTTGCTTGATTCCTTTATCTTTAAACCTAAAAGATAGTTAATGACTAACTATTTTTATTAAACAGTGTGTCCCGAATTGTTGATGCATGTATTGGGTTTTTTAAAAACTGTTAAAGAATTTATGAAAACTTGTATCCACCACTATTCGCCGGAGACAAAATAACCATCAAGGCAGAGGACAGCGAGGGGCGAATCGATTCTGAAGAAGGCAAAGTAGTCGAGGCAATGAAGCACTAAATAGGCCAAAAGTTCGGAATTTTTTGCACTAAGACGGATCGGAATGCGGTTTTTTGTATTCGCTTCCAAAAATTTTTTGAAAAAAATGTACCTACTTTGTGATTTATACAAACCGCAAATTGCATTGCTGCAGCCAAAAATGAATTTAAAAAAATGCATTTTTTTGAGACGGCCTTTGGAAAATTTAATAACTTTGTAAATATGAGTCAGAACTGGCCCAAATTGAGTTTTCGGGGGTTTTCGAAGTCGCTGATCACGATTCTGATGTTCAAATTAACCCACAGCCGACCTGGAACTCAGGAACGCCGAAGAAAGTCATCTTCGTGGGACTCTCCCAAAATTCACACGGAGAAGGAGAGAAACTTTGCACCTGGGGGTGTTTTGGGTCGCTGAATTTACACGACTTATATTCTTACTTGTATTTATAAAGTTATTAAATTTTCCAAAAAAGTTTTCCCAAAGCATTTTTTTTGCATTTTTGGGCCGCATGCAATTTGCGGTTGGGGTATGTCACAAAGTAATTTTATTTTTTTAAAAAAAAAATTTTTGGGCGTCAAAAAGCATTCCCCTCCGTCTTTGCAAAAAAAATTTCCAGGTGGAAAAGCTTGATTGCTTCGACTGGGGAAATTTCCCTCGGCAAGAAAAAGGGTTTTTTTGGGAACAATTTTCTGGGGATGCCAAAGGCATTATTTCTATAGGCCGGGGTCTCCAAACTTTCCAGCCTTAGGGCCATAAAAGATTACTTTCCCCCCAGGGGGAAAAGGTTCCCGTTTAAAAAAAGGCTGCAAAAAAGGACTAAAGTCCGAAAACGGCAACACTGCATATTTTTAATTTTTTTCCGTCATTATCTGTAATTTCTAGATTAGTCGTAAGTCGAGCCATGGGGTAACGTGACACGACATCTGGTGGAAAAAGCGGAAATGGTAGTACCTTCTATCGCTAACAGATGGCGCTAATAGCACGTACGAATAATCTCGTTGGTTCGAAAAAGTTCTGGTGTCTTCCACTCCTTCTAGATGGCAGTAATTGGAATATATAAGAAGGCTAGTGGCGCAACCAAAAATTTCCTTGACACTGTTGTTAAATAAAATATTGCATACCTCCTTAAAACGTGTTTGTGCGTGTTTAAGTTTAAACATCTTTATAACAGTATTTTGATTTGAATTTTGCTTTTGTGTGTGAATTAGTAGTATGGAAAAGAAGCGTGGAACATTCAGTATTTCGTAATTGAGTCCAGTAACAAGGCGCTATGTTTGATTTGCAAGAAACATAGCCGTTCTCAAAAAAAATAACATTAAACGTCATTATGAAACAAAACATTTTCAAAATTACTCAAAATATACGGGTTTTTCGGACAGAAAAATTCGAAGCTATGCAGCGCGGATTTAAATCGCAGCAATCTTCATTTACAAAACTCAAAACTGAACAAGAGGCTGCAACTCGTGCCAGCTTTGTGTGGCTCTTGAAATTGCAAAACGTGGAAAACCATTCACCGATGGAGAAATGATCAAAGAATGCATAATTGCAGTAGCCGAAGAAATTGCCCTGAAAAGTAAATTTTTAAAAACTGTGTTGTAGCAAAACTTGGCTCGATGGGTAGAAAACATCGCTGAAAATACTGCTCAGGTGTTGATTTATATTCGAGGGTAGATAAAAGCTATGAAGTGCGAAGAACTTTGATATGTTATTTCTGGCACAACTACTGGTACAGATATTTTTAAAGGAGTTGAAATGGCCATGAATCAAAAGAACCTTCGATGGAAAAACTTGAAATGTATTACAACTGATGGAGGCAAAAACATGAGTGGGAAAGATAAAGGAGTGGTCGCTCTTGTGTCAAAGGCTGTAGAAAATGACGGTGGTTCAAAACCATTGTTTTACATTGTATCATTCATCAACAGTCTTTGTGCGGAAAATGTTTGGATATGTCTGACGTTCTGAAACCAGTCATATCAACTGTTAATTTTATCAGATCTTTTGGGCTGAATTACCAAATTAAATTTTTCCCCCCCGACAATTTATTGAAGAGATTGGAGAATGACTTACCTTATCATACTGCCGTACGCTGGCTTAGTTGTGGGAAAGTCCCAGCGCTTTTGAACTTGGAGTGATCGAAATTTTTTTGAATGAAAAGCATGAATTACAAAACAACGCATGGCTGTGGAAGTTAGCATTCTATGTTGATTTGACAAAACATGTGAACGAACTGAATTTAATTGCAAGGAGAAAACCAGCATCTTCTGATTTATACACTAATATCAAATCTTCCGGAAGAATGAGACTGTTTCAATCACAACTACGAAGTAAATGTTTTTCACATTTTAAAACATGTGAAATATTCAGCCACACTACTGAGACTGAGTTTCCTATCGATTTTGCAATCGAAACTTTGATGCTTTGAAGATAAATTTTGATACTCGTTTCTCGGACTTTGATGCCATTGCGAATCAAATTAAGATTTTCAGAATCCTTTTGAAAACTGACATTGAAACCCTAGCCCGGAACTTCAAATGGAAATTATTGATCTACAATGCAGTGATATAATTAAGAACAAATATCAAAACTCATCTTTGTTGGAATTTTATAAGAGTCTTCCACTGACACAATTTGATAATTTGCGTAAATTTGCTCGTGGTCTGTTTTCTGTTTTTGGTACTACTTATTTGGGGAAAAACTTCCCCAAAATGAAGTACACAAAAAATTTTTAACAGATCGAAGAGTAAGAGAGCATCCTAAATCTTTTTTAATAATTGGTACAAGTAAAATTAGTCCACAACTACAAACTATTGTAAAAGGGAAAATCTCAATTCCCGTAAATCTCATTAGTATTTCATATGTCATTATGTTTGTTGTAAGTTATGTGATTATTTAAAATGTATAAAATGTTATTTTGGATTCTTTCAATAATTTGTTAGTTATTATATACTGAAGTTAAATTTTCGCATATTATACATTCACTCTTACAATTTGTTTTCTTTATCAACTTATCACAAAAACAATAACAATAAGCCTACAAGAATGTTATGAGTTAGGGAGTTAGCCCATGACCATATCAATGTAGATGTCATATTAATAATTATTCACCATAAAAAAATTTGAATACTTCAGTAAACTAAATTTAATTTGCTATAAAAATTATTTGTTCTCTAAAAGGAGTTTTTTAAGTATGCTAGCTCTCCGCGGGCCGGACAAAATCTGTCCGCGGGCCGGATGTGGCCCTCGGGCCGTAGTTTGGAGACCTCTGCTATAGGCTATCTTTATAAAGGAAAAACTATAAATTCTGAATATTACGCCAACCCACTTGACCAGAGGAACCAAAATATTCACAAGAAACGTCCCGGTTTAGCAAAAAAAAAAAAAATTAATAAAATTGTTCCACCAGGACAATGCACCTTGCCACAAATCGCTATTTTTCATTAAAAAAATCGGGCTTCGAGCTGGTTTCTTATGCACGTTATTCACCAGCTCTGGCTCCATCGGATTTCCATTTGTTTCTGAATTTAAAAAAAAAATCTTTGTGGTAAAAAAATTGCCTCAGATTTAGACTTGATTATGGCCACAAACGCCTATTTTGAAGAACTGGACAAATTAGCATACAGCGATGACATAAAGGTTCTTAAGCACGATAGAATAAATGTATTGAGCTACACGGAGACTATGTGGAAAAATAAAACCCATATTTTGCTTTTTTCTTTCTTAGGCTGGAAAAAACATTTCATCCCAACGTCGTAAAATAACTGGAAAGACACGCAAAGTTAAAATTTTTAATGTTTAAAACGTCGTTATTTTTTATTTAAGGTATGTTTTGGTCTACATAATTGAAAAACCTACAAAAAGCCTTTTTAAATATGCCATCAATTCTACTTAAATCTATAAAACTTCAGTTTTTGTTAGAACTATTTGTTTATTTAAAGGACAATTAAAAAGGTATACCAGTAAAAAATATAGTTATTTTTTTATATATTACTATAATTTCTTTGATGTAAATTTTTAGGGAAAAAGATACCAAAAAATTTTTTTTTATACTTCTGGAATTATCCCCTGTAGTTTTTTTTGCTAAATACGGCATTGCTTTAATTCTTGAAAAAAAAAATAGTCTAAGAGTTGAAAAAAAACAACACTTATTAAATATTGGTACTTTGTTTTGGAAGTGAAGTCGATTTCAATTAAATTATTTTAATTTATTAAAAATTTATAAAATATACATACCAATTTCATCCAAAACATCTTCACTGCTAATCATATCAATAGAAAAAGTGTCCAACAATTTTTCCAATAAGCTTGGTATCAAATAATGAGGAGCATAAAGCATTACTTCATTTAAAGTTTCATCAAGAATCTCTTTTACGCAGGACAGTATGCTTTCATCGCTCACCTTAAAACAAATAGTTTAAAATACGTTTTAATCTATATTTATCTAACTAACAAATTTTAAAATAAATAATTTTCGCAATTTTTAATAAAGGAAATAAAGAAACTTTGTATTTTGTGCAAAATTTTTATTTAAACAAATATCCTAGCAGAGCGCTTTCGGTAAGAACCATCATCAGTCTATTCGTCAAGCAGGAGTCACAGCAATTGGAGCGTACATAATATGTAAATAGAACATTGACACACTCTAACACTATTAAGTTAAAAATCAATAATCAAACTGTGAATGAAGGCTCACATTTTCCGTTCGAAAGGGTGAATTTAAACAAAATAAAAAGTTAATACCCCACTGAGATACCATTTTTTGTGGGAAGACGAATATGTTCGTCAAATAAAAATTTTGCACGAAATACAAAGCTTCTTCGTTTTTCTTCTTAAAGTTTGTAAATAAATGATTTGGCGATAATATATCTCTTAAAAGTGTCGTGTCAAAAATATTAAAACTGTTAAAAAAACATTAGTTAAAAAAAAAAAAGTAGCAACTTGAGGGGCTCTCTCTCTCATTAACGTGTCTGAGTATTGCTCTGATGAAGTTGTCTATATCCTATGGGCAATTTTATACACCCAACCTCTAACTCATGCCTGAGTGCTATCAGAGTCTGGGGGGCATGCTGTAAGTTCAACAACCTGCGACATAAGATGTCCCACATATGTTCGATTGGAGAGAGATCAGGCGATCTTGGAGACCACAGTAAGCGGTTAATGTGATATGACATTGTTTAGGTTAAAAATGTCGTTTTCTATCGTCTTAACATATGAAAGAACATGTGGTTCTACCATGGCACAACAAGACAAGGTAAACATCTACGTTCAAAGTTGGTTAGGTTTGCGCATGACGTCACCGGGAGAGTTACCTCTATTAAATTTAAATGCAATTTGGTAGGAAAATGGTTAGAAGTTAGCAAAAATAATTTATTTAAACCAAGAAGAGATTTTTTTTTATAATATAAAATACCATTCATTTTAAATATATATTTCCAAACAAAACTAAGACATAAATTAAAACTTGACATATACTGCAATAATTTAAGACTAATACCATTCAAATAAAAGAAAATTTAAAACTAGAGTGTTAGGAAATGTTATAGTTAAATTTCAGGTTGTCACACAATAAAAATTAAGTACTAAACGATTAAAAACTTTGCTAGCTCACTCACTTACGTCAGCAAATATGCGCAATAGCTTGTATTAGTGTCCTAATAAAGTTATAGTTTAAAACATGCCTAAATTAAAACAAATAAATCACAAGCAAAAATTAAAATCGACGAATTCTACTTTTTTACCAATATGTTCAAAACAAAATATTTAAGAAAACATTTAACTGTATTGTCAATATCAGCATTAAATCCTCTAAAATTTTTGGCATTTAAAAGTTCTTCCATCTTGGACAAAAAAAAGTACCTAATACATGTATATTTGTTTGCCCGGTGGAATTTTATTTTAGTTTTTCGATAAGAATAAAAGCAAATATTTTACCGACGTATCCGTTACTTATCCTAAAAGAAATACCTGTGGTTCTTGTAAACTGAACAATTTTTCAGAAGCGACATCGATACTACTACGTTGTTGCTCGCTTAGCTCAATAGGCAAATTGTCAACTATTTCCTTGACTATTTGACTCATACTATTACATTTCAATATGCCACTTAAAATGTCATGTACAATTTCTTCAGCGCTCCTCTTTACACTCGTACCAACGTCCTTCATAATGTCTTCAATTAGATCCCTGACTAAATCTTCAGTCTCTGCAGAATAGCTAAAAACACCATTCGTTGAATATAATGATTATTTTCCTCATATTATTGATTTTCACTGAAACTCAGACTTATGACCTGAAAATCGCTTACTATTTGTTCAACAAAAAAGTGAAAACTAATCGTTTTGGAAACTTCTTTACGAGATATGTCTAAAAATATTCTATGTAAAAAATTTGGTATTTAAATTTTAAATTAAAAAAAAACAATGAATACCTAAAATCCCAAAACACAAAATGCCACTATTCTGTCAAAATGTTGCGTTTGTTATAAATTTTAAAAGATATTGATAAAAATTAAACTTATTTATTAATGACAGAGGTCCACAAAAAAAAGTGGTGTGTACTGGGTGCCAGACTAAGATTTTCTGGCGTACTTTTTTCCGCTGATCACGAATCTGAAGTCGAAATTGGGGGTCAAACAGCAAACAATCAAGAAAAGGCGTAATTTCAGATTTTAAATATTTTTTAATATAAAACGTCAATATCTCAGAAACTATACGCGAAGCTTTATAGAACAAAAACTATGTATTTTTACAAGATCTTTATTTTAAGTTATGCATGTAATTTCTAAATTGAGGCTTTTTTTAACTGTGTATAAAACCCGTTAAAATAAGCAACTTTTTTAAATATTTTTTTTTCAAAAACCCAAAAATAACAAAGCTACATACATTTATTTGAAAGTGTGTCTAGTGCGGGCCTGGGCATAAAAAGATAGTTTATTTCTTATTTACGCTTGTTTTTTGTCCTGTTTATCACGCAGCATAAGTCAGTTGTATTGCATTTACTGGACGAGGCGAGGATTAATTTTAATTTTAAATCATTGTTAAGACGCAAAAATGGCACAATCCAAGAAAAATAAATACGTGAATATGTTCATTATTTATGGAGAGTGTCGTTAATCTGCAAACGTTGCTTCGAGATTGTACGCGCGCCGGTTTTCCTTGCGGTCTCATTCTGAACCCTAGTACTTGGGTGATGGTAAGTCAGGTCGGTTTAAGTAAAAAAAAGTGTGAAAACATTGCGGAAAAATCACGTTCAATGTGTCCGAGCACTACCGCCCAAAGACTTCTTGAGCGGTGACAACTTACTAAGACAGGACCGTATTTTGAAAAAAGTTATTTGAAAAAGTTGTTTATTTTAATGAGTTCTATATACAGTTACAAAAGCGTTAACCTAGGAATCACCCTGTATAACTTTTTGTATAAATGCAATATTTTTTGAGTTATAATCAAAAACTGAATTCTTAGGATTTTTTCAAGGTATGTATACCCCTGAAAAAAAAATAATTTTTGTTTTAATTTTTGGTTTTTTTCTTCAAATTTTAAGTGATTTGGGATCCAACTGAATAAAATTAATGATTTATATTAAAAAAAAAAACAAAAATCACAATAATAAAAAATATTTTTTCTCTATTTTGAACCGAAATGTTTTGTCAAAATTACATTTTCGTTTGTATTTTCTTTATCATTTAACTTATCAAAAATGTTTACATAACTTTTTATATAGACATTTTGAAAAGCTTTATTTTTTGTCTTATGAAATTTTTTGTATCTCTTATAGTTTATACAGTAGTAGTTCAAACATTCCGTGGTAGCAGGTTTCTGCCGGTAAATGTACCGTGTCGATTTTTTGGGGTTTTCTCGATTTTTGCTGTTTGACCCCAACTTTGTCTTAAGATTCGTGTTCAGCGGAAAAAAATACACCAGAAAATCCTAGTCTGATACCCAGCACACACCAATTTTCTTTGTGGAATTGTGTTATTTTTGTTGTTAATGTAAATTAAAAAGAAATCATTTTTATAAAAATGTCTCGAAAAAATTGAGCATTACTCAAGTTATCGCGAGTTAAAGTAAAAATTTTATCAAATCACTCGATCAAAAAAAGTCTTTATTGTTTCGAAACTGCAAATTGTTGCAAATTTCAACTAAATGTGTCTTTAAGTATGTCTTATCAAATAGAAAAGGTTTTGATCAGTTCTTCCCCCCAATCAGTTATTTAATTCATAGAGCTCTTTCCAGGGGTGAGCAACAAACCTAGTAGATCTACAGGGTGTCCCAGAAGTAATGGGACACAGAGCAACAGCAGATTCCTTAGGACGAAATACTGCAATTAACGTAAACTTGCCTTATCCCAAAGTTGATAATAACTAAGATACAGGGTGTCAAACTTTTAATTTTGTTTTCGTTTTTTCGTAATAATTTCTTAACCAAATGACATAGCGGTACAAAATTGGGAATTTGGGAGTTTTTTAAAGCGAGAAATTCAAATTCGTTCATAGTTTTGATGTTGCTGGTAGAGGGCGCTAGCTACGGCCTACTTCACTTGTTTTAGATGTCATAACTTTTTTTAAGCTTAGTATATTGACCTGTTTATTAAAAAAAAGTTACTATAACTCCCTTCGCGTCAAAAATGTATACTTCATTTAACTCTCTAGGAGCAACTGTTTTCGAGATAAATTCATTTTAAAGGACACCGCAATTTTCCTATGGAAAATGGATTTCGGCCAATTGTTTTCAAACTTTGCAAAGTAATAGTTTTCAACACGCTGATCAAAAGTCTTCACGGAAACAAAACCCAAAAACCCCCTCAAACCCCCAAAATCATCCTTAAAACTCTCCAAATCCCTAGTGACCTTTAAGGCTGACTTTGGGGGGGGTTAGAGGGGCTTTTGGGTTTTGTGCCCGTGGAGACTTTTAATCAGCGTGTTGCAAACTATTACTATGCAAAGTTTAAAAAATTGACCGAAAACCATTTTCCATAGGAAAATTGCGGGGTTATTCAAACTGCATTTATCTCAAAAAAAGTTGCTCCTAGAGACCTAAATGAAGTATAAATTTTTAACGCAGAGGTAATTATAGTAACTTCTTTTTTATTTAACAGGTCAATACGAGGTAGGTTTGAAAAGTCCGTGCAAAAATAGAAACTACTTACTTGTTTGGGGTAAACCTTTTTTATTTTTCTACATAGTCCCCTTTTAGGCTTATACACTTCCTCCAACGATGTATCAGTTTGTTGATCCCTTCCAAATAATAGAATTTGTCCAAGTCTGCAAAATATCGATCAGTGTCTGCAATCACTTCCTCGTTTAAATAGAATCTTTGTCCCGCCAGCCATTTCTTCAAATTGGGAAGCAAATAGTAGTCCGAGTTAGCCAAGTCTGGAGAATAGGGGGGATGTGAAACGAGTTGGAATCCTATTTTCATTTATTTTGCGCCCACAACTGCTGAGGTGTGTGCGGGTGCGTTGTCGTGATGGAATAGGACTTTCTTGTGGGCCAATCGTGGGCGTTTTTCTTGCGGCTCGGTTTTCAAACGGTCCAATAATGATGAATAATATGCACCTGTAATAGTTTTACCCTTATTCAGATAGTCGATGAGGATTATCCCCTGCGAATCCCAAAAGACAGTCGCCATAACCTTTCATGCCGAAGGAACGGTCTTCGCCTTGTTTAGTCCAGATTCCCCCTTGGTAGCCCATTGCTTAGATTGTTGTTTGGTCTCAGGAGTATAGTAATGAATCCATGTTTCATCCACAGTGACGAAACGACGCATAAAGTCCTCCGGATTCTTCTGGAACAGCTGCAAACCATCCTTGCAACACTTCACACGATTCATCTTGCGGATAGCTTTCTCATGTCCAAATGTTCATGTAAAATATTATGTACCCGTTCAGTCGAGATGCCACAGCACTAGCAATCTTACGTACCTTAACTCTTCTGTCATCCATCATCATATCATGGATTTGATCAATGATTTCTGGAGTCATGACTCCACAGGCCGTCCAGAACGTGGGCTCATATGGCCAGACCGAAAATTTTGAAACCACTTGTAAACTGTTCTAATCGAAGATGCCATAATGTTTATCAATCTTTTCTTAAGTCTCCTGAGGCGTTTTACCTTTCATAAAGTAGTGTTTAATCACCACATGAAATTCTTTTTCGTCCATTTCTTGAAAATCACTCAACTTCCTTAATTTACACGAATGCCAAACACAAAGAAATAGACCAATATGCGACACTTGGTGTGCGTTCATTCAACAGATGCTACTAACTAAACATGACCTCGATACGCGCAGGTGCTGCCATCTCTCGGACTTTGCACGGACTTTTCAAACCATCCTCGTATACTAAGCTTTAAAAAAATTATGCCATCTAAAACAAGTGGGGTAGGACGTAGCTGGCGCCCTCTATCAGCAACATCAAAAGTATGGACGAATTTGAATTTCTTGCCTCAAAAAACCCCCAAATCCTCAATTTTGTACCACCATGTCATTTAGTTAAGAAATTATTACGAAAAAACGAAAACAAAATTAAAAGTTTGACGACCCGTATCTTAGTTATTAGTTATTATCAACTTTGGGATACGGCAAGTTTACGTTAATTGCATTATTTTGACCTAAGAAATCTGCTGTTGCTCTGTGTCCCATTACTTCTGGGACACCCTGTATATAAATTCCCATTAAAAAGGGACTAGTCTTATAATCCTATCATTTCTTATTTTTTTCGGAGATAAGCATTTTTACAAGGTTTTATGAAAACCAAATAACTTTTACTGGGTATTCAGATTGCATGCTTACTATCCAGGAATGGTTATATCCGTTTTAATCGGCTCCTTGGCTTCCTCAGGTTCCTCTTCTTCTACGTCTTCTTCCAATGCGCTTCCGAGCTCATCGAAATCTACCCATTTTCTTACTTGTTCTTCGTGCTCTGCTCTTTCTTCGTGTTCTGCGCGCATTCGTTCGTATTCTGCCATTTTTTCCTTTCGTTTTCGTACATCTTGAGCCATACCTTATGGAAGAATATTTTTTACGAATAAAAGTCGCAAACAGACAGTTATTTTTAGGATTTGGGAGTTTTTTTTTCTTTTAATTTTTATATTTATCTCTAAAGAAATTAATTACATTAACAGACTCCGATTTCACAGTTTAGAAAGAGAAGAAAGAATGACAAAGAATTTTATCAAATAGTCATAAGATTGTAAAAAAATGTACATTTTCATATATCTTCGTAAATTTTCCAAAAATTTTAATTGTATTATAGTAGATTGTTAAATATTTAATTATAAAACTTTCGTAAAATTTAATTGGCCTCTTTCGTCTTGTATAGTTTCTAAATTCTCGTTAAAAAATCTTGAATATTGTACTAACCTTTTGTTTTTAACAGTTTAATTTCTTCTCTAAGGTCCTGCAATGTTTGATTTTGCTCCACTATTATGTCTTCTAACTTTTTTAAATCTAAAATTAAATAAATTTCTTAAAAAAAAACATTTTACCTTATATTGTTTAAGAGACCCAAGCCATTTTTTTCTGACGTTGATGAACTGACTTGGAAATTGGCGACAATTGGTCCACAAAGGCGTAAAGTATAACCTAATGTGGACAGACGAAGGAAAGAAAAATTTAATATTACGGGACTTGGAGGAAAAGAAAGGCCCTTCCCAGGAAGAAGGGTTTAGAGCCTAGACACTCTGGGGATAAGGAAACGAACAAAGTAGAAAGTTCGGAAACTCGTTAAATGAACTGTAAAAACATGCATGAAATACTTCCTGTTGCTTTGTTGTGACCTGCTAAAGGAGGAATAATATTCGGTAAGTCTTCGAAACAGAAGCCGTAAAGATATTGTTCCGTGACACCCGATATAAAAACACTAATCCTGGTTTTACACCTTTTTATTGGATATCAGGTTTACAAACGTTTCTATGGCAACGTAACGTAATAATGACAACTGTTTAACCTTTAACTGTCTGTCAACTTCTTATCTCGTCGGAAGACAAAACTAAAACTGGCCCGTGTGGACTTCCTTCGCGCTTTATATAGTAATGTGGAAAAGAATGGAAAAGTCTGGAAAAGTCTAAAATTAGCTGGAAGAATTATTTTACTACAGGATGTAAGAAAAGTGTAAAGTGGATGTCTCCAGCGCCCTCAGGATAATCCGCAATGACCGTCGAAAAAGGGAAAAACTAAGGTAACCTATTTTAAATAAATTATTAACCGAAATAATATAATTCTAACCTTTTACATTTCTATTAACTAAACAGATTTATTTAAAGTCCGTAACAATATCTATAAAAGCGACAGGTTCTCGACTTGGTGAATTAGAGAAGAAAGCTTTCTTGTGAGAGTGGGGTCATTAATAAGGAGAATGGTTCTTTAAACAGAATTAAGAATGCTAAGAGATGTAGTGGACACTATTCTCCAAACATGAGGCTATGACGACGTGTACCTGGCTTACCTTCCATAAAACCTTTATGTATCGTTTGCGTATGTTCTACTCTTTCTTTTTTTCTGCCTTGTGAGTCGACAAATCTGGCCAACTCTTTTTTTTCTTTACTTATCGCGGTCAACAGTGCCAGACGTTTTGTGTTTCCTTTTATTTCTTGAGCTAACTCGTGTTGGCATTTTACAATATTTTTCTAAAACATAAACATTTTAAATAATACATAATTTTTATAAAAAAAAAACTAAATAACAATATTTTGTAATTTTTTCTTTCAAATCCAAAAATAATGAATCTCAGGTGTTAATTGCACGGTAAACAAACAGTTTCTCGATTCAAACGTGCGAAAAATAGACGTTTTTGAATTAAAAATATATCATTTTTGAATTTCTGACACATTAACAGCATCCATGAAAATATACAGTTTCCGATGGAAATCGAGGACAACAACAAGCACACGTTCCTTAATGTATTATTGACGCGTAATGATCATTAGGCCCCACGATATACAGAAAACCCACACACACAGATCGCTCTCTACATAGGGATTCCAACTACCACCCATGTCAGAAATATGGAGTCATTAAAACTCTAACTGAAACAGCGAGAAGAATTTGCGAACCCGAGGCGCTAAACGCAGAACTTACACATATTCATAATGCTTTAAGGGCCAATGGTTATTCAGAGCGAGAAATCAAAAGATCAATGGAGCCAACAAATACCAGACCCGTGGAGAACGAACAACTCAGTAAAAGATTTGCCCTTTATTCGTAACAGGATTTCGATTGCCGAAGAAAATAAAAACAATATTTAAACCAACGAGGAAAATTAACGAATGCCTTCGATCGGGCCAGACAAAGAGATCGTCTTCAGGAATTTATCGCCGCACATGTAAGCGGTACATAGGAACTACAAAACGTGATCAACACCAGGATTAAACATAAAGCCAACTGTCGTCTGGGGCAGACAGACAAATCCGCCGTAGCAGAACATACGGACCATTGAATAAAGTTTGAGGAGACCCAAGTACTCGCGACCACATCGGCATACCACTCCAGACTCTACAGAGAAGCCATAGAGATAGAAAAACGTAGCAACAACTTTAATAAGAAAGAGGAAGCAGTTAATATCAACAAAACATGGATCCCCATAATTAAGGGTACTAGAATTGCACCCTTTACGAACAAAACCGACCGGAACCGATTGAAACCAAAAGTAACCGAAGCCCCGCCCACTGCCTCATTAACGTATAAATACGAGCTACGACCGCGCAAAGCCTAGTAGTTCGCATACTGTCAACCAGAAAGCAACTTCTGAAGATGCCAACCGCTCGTGTTGGCGAAACGTCAAGTCAACCAGACAATCGACGCTGGCCTAACAGCCCAAAAACCATTGAGACAATGGACAAAGCCTTTCACAGTATCTTCTTATAAATTTTGGAAGTATGAAAAAACTCGGACCAAAATTTTTAATACCGACTTTCATATGCTATCACCTTCAGCTCCACCGCTACCACATAGTAGCTGACGTCTAGAGCTTATATGTAGTAGAAGAATTTTCAGTCGGTATGAAATGTAGCGCTACCTCCTGTATTATAAAGTTTTATGCACTTCATACCTGCCAAAGCTCTAATTCATGAATGTACAGTCCTCGGACGTCTGTCATTTTAATTCTTAATTCGTACACCAGCTTTTTCAATACGACTTCCTCTAGTTCGTTTACGTAGTTCTTTTGAAAGGATTTTTGTATCATGGCAATTTCAAGTTCATTGATGTCTACTATCTTTCCAAATTTGATTTTTAAAAGATTAATAATTTGTTGTTTTAAAAAGTAAGATTTTCGTTTCATGTATATAATGTCTTTCTTCATTCGTATAAGGTGTTTTAGGTAGACGCTGTAATAAAAAAAATGAAAAAGTGGTTTTCCTAAAACTACTCTTGTTAGATTACAGACGCTTCTATTTACGTTAAAACTATTTAACAATAATAGAACCTCTATACTACATACTATTTTACAGATCTTTAGTGACTTACTCATGTTTTCCTTGCTGATCCAGGCTTTCATTTTGTAACACGGCTACTCTTTTATATAATTCTGACAGTTTACTTCTTGAAAACACCAAAAAGTCAGAAATGTCGCTTGACTCTGGGTTAAATCCATATATCTGATCCAAATGTAGAACTACTGTGCATCTAACGCAATTTAATTTATGTTGTTTTTCCCTCTAAAACATTCATGTTTTATAAAACATCTACACTTACCTACATTTCCACCATTTAAATTAAAGTTATCCTTAAATAATTCTTAGACTAAAGGCATCTTTTGATGCATTTTCACTTTGCATAGGATGGCTCTGCGGCCCCTTTTATTTTGGGGGCTCAGTTATCTCTGTAGTTGGTTTTTTATAGTTATATGTTAATGCATTTTTCTAGTGACATGAGAAAGCCTCCTAAATATTGCTTAAAATTTTTAGAAAATGTGAAGTGGTGTAAATATAATTTAAACCCCAATATTAGCAATAAAATAATTTTTGGTCAGTCTTGGGGGAGCGTCCGATGCTTTTAATTTTCACAGGATTTTTTCTGATAATACAAAGAGCCTCCTGAATTTCGAGCAGCATTTTTGAAAGGTGTAATGGGGTCCAAATATAAAAAATCCAAAAATATTGATAAAATGATCCGGGGTGAGTCTTGGGGGGGGGCGTCTGATGCTTTTAATTTTCACGAGGAACTTTCTGGATGTACAAAAAAGACCCCTAAGATTGCCCAGAAGTTTTAAAAGTTGTGAAGTGGTTTAAACATAAAAAAACCTTTTTTTTTAATTTTTCGACAACGATATCTCTCGAACGAATCAACCAATTTTGACATGATTGTGGGCGTCGACGCGTTTTTTGAGGTTAAGAGCTGATTAGTTTTTGGGATCGGTCGGTACAGCCATTTAAAAGTTATTTAAAAAAACATTTTTATAAATTCTTGTTTTTGAAATTTCTGAAAATCACCGGTCGGAATCGTTTTGAATAGTATAGAAAATCTAAGTTTGGTAAAGCTCTTTTCGATACAAATGCCACTCACCTACGCCGTGATGGTCGAGCGTAACAGGAAAAGTGTGACGATTTTTTTAACATTGCTATAAAATTTCTCCCATACGTCGATAAAAAGGTTTACTTCAAAAATTGTATATTAAAACTATAATTTTATGTAAAATTTCGGTAATAGGGCGGTATTTTCTTCAGTGCCCAGAGGCGGCGCTAAGGTTAAATCCGGCCCTGACTGAGACGTAACTGATGTATGTAAATAGACCATATATAAGCATAAAGGAACGAACAAAGTGTGAATTTCGGGACAATTCAGGCTGGAATGCATTGCAATGTCACTATGTATTGCTCTATTTGGAGCTGAGGGGGAATTATGCTGGCTAAATTCTAGGAGCAGAAGCTGTGAAAATACCTATAAAAGAGCTACAGATCCCCTACTGCCCGTCGGTCGGCAAGAGGAGGAAGCTTTTCTGTAGGTTGGAATCATTTATAAGACAAACAACTTTTTTTTAAATATAAAAAAAGTCACAAATATGCCCTGTTCAGTCCTTGTTGGATGACCCTCTACTATTAATTATTTGTTTCTACGTACTCTAAACGTTTCTAACTTTTCTTGGCATTCCTCGTAGGTTCGACGTAAAATACCTAATTTTCTGGTGTTTAATTCAATATCTTTCTTGGTAAGATCCATTTTTCTGATTTCTTCTTTCTCGTTTGATTCAATCTCGTGTCTAAAAATTACAGATTTTATTTAATATCTATACAATATTACGTCTCGTCTGTGTAAACGTCATTTTGTTTCGTGTGTATTTTAACAATCAATCTCTTTACTGTGGTTTCAGCCATCAATTGCCTAGTTTTGAGATAGCAAAAGCAGAATACCGAATTTTAAATGATGGAAGAAGGCTTTGCTAAAGCAAATGGGTCTAATAGCCCTTTTAATAGTTGACATTTTTTGTGCGTATTCCCCAACTTCCGCCATGTTTTTCGGGCACTTTATTTACACATGTATGAGCAGTGCATATTTTTGTAAAAAAATTAGTAATAAAACAAGCAATAATAATTATTTTTTTATAAACAGTTTAATTCAAATTATTGTGCATATATAATAAAATAATAATACAAATATTTTAATTAAAATATATAATGTTATCTATAAAGAAAGGGGCTAAATAACGTTGTTCTTATGGAGTACGCCGCAGTGATACGCGTATTAAATCCTTTCAGGAGATAGCACTTAAAAATATGTCTCCAATGTGCTAAATGCGATTTGTGGGTGAAGCGTTGTGCACGAGGTGATGGGTGATGGTCGATTCCAATTAATTGATAATGTTAATAAAGACACATATATTTGTTTATTTCATTTGAATGTGGTCCAACAATATATTAATTATAAATGTAATAGCTCGCGCCATAACTTCAAATAATAAATGTTGTCATAGGTCAAAGTCACTAGTTTTTGACCCTAAAAATATAGAAATAAGATATTTTTTTTGTTATTACTTTTACTTATTACCATGACAAGTAAAATACAGTTCTACTTGACATCTAAATTATTATTATCCCAACCTCTTAACTAGTATAGCTTTATTTCCTCCTTAAGGATGACCATGGCACTTCAACCATCGTCGTAACTGACCACAATTGTGGGCTTCTACGGTAGGATGCACGAATGAAGCACCATCAATTATTTTTTTATTTATTTGCACTTATATTAAAGGTGATAATGCTTGTTGCCCAGCCATATTTATAAAAAGTGCCCGAAACTTTCATATTGCCGCCTCTTTAACATGGCGGACGCGCTTGCGCAAAGCATACCCGTAAAATGCCTATTTTGCATTCGAGAAAATGGCCTTCATTTTAAAAACCATCTTTATATTCTCTTTTTTCAAGTTCTAGTTTTACCTGAATTATAGTTAAGTGTAATTGTAAGTGATACTTTTTCGTTCTAACTAATTTTTTTAATACTGTAAAAAAATATTAAATTATGAAGAAAAACAAACTATGAAGAAGATTTATTTACAGAGCATTTTATTTTTATTTAATGTTAAATTTTGTTTCTGCTAGACCAAGGCCCACTGCTATTAATAGAAAAAAAAATGAATTTAAGTTTTTTTTCAAAATAGTGGTATACAAGTATATATTTTTGGAAACCCCAGAAAATGCTCAGTTCAAATATTAAAAAATATGCAGATTATCCCATTTAAAAATAGTATGTTGGGGTTATATCTCAGAAACAGTGCTTTCGTGAGAAAATTTAAAGCAGGCTGCTAATTTCTACGTAAAAAGTTCTATAAAGGTTATTTTTTGATAAGTTATCAGATAGCTAAGATACGAGAGGTGTCCAAAAATGGACTTTTTTAAAAATCATTCTGTAGCTCAGAAACTAATATGGCTATAATTAATCTTTTTAAAGCATGCTTAGTTAAAAAAAAAGTAGCAGACTACTGCGAAAACCGCCACTCCCTATCTGTTAAAGTATGCGAGATACCTCACAAACGTGTCGAGAATGGGATACGCTGTTCAACATTTCTTTACGATTTTCTGACATCAAAAACTTAAATATGTAGGTATATTGGTTTTTCCAAATTTCTTAAATATGTTTTAATTGAGTTTAACATTTTTGGTATATAGCTATTCAGACACTAAAAAATGACTTTTTTTGAGGGTATAGTGGTGGGCTATAAAAAAGTAAAAGTTGATAAAAATGACGTCATCAGTAAACATGTTTTCTGGTTTTCTATATATTTAATGCTATGACGATTAAGATATTTTTATCCGGTCACTGAATGTATTTTAAATCTTTTTTAACTTCCAAACATTTATTGTTAGATAAGCCGAAAAATAATTATTATGTTAACAAGTGCGGAAAGTTATACTTTCCCGGACGCGACTGTCGATAAACGAACGATGCGTACACACCGGAATTTGAGTAAGCAGGTAAGTGCAGGAAAGATACCAGCTATTAAGGTAATCCTTAGAGAAAAAAACTACGACATCCTCTCTCTTACACACACACTCCAGAAATCCTTAAGGCTTGGATTGTGCAGTTTTTCCGCTGAGGATTTCCTTAATGTGTATGGCTGGCATTAGTATCGTTAGATTATAGAAAAATAATATATTCTTTTGCCTTTTTTTTTCAAACAAAAAAATCAAAGGCTAATGAAATGTTAAAGTTTTACTGATTTTATATTTAGATTTATTATGTCGCTATACCTTTCTTTATCACTGTTAGTAAGTCAAATTTAGTTAGCGTATTTTTTTCGGGAAAATTTTAGGTAAATTTCAACATTGTAACCCATTAAACTATACTGATATATTTAGACATACCATTAACAGTGTGGGCTACTGGCACAAATCATATGCTTAAATTATTTTCATTTAAAAACGCCCATTTACGAAACTAAAAATTGTTTAGGCAATCTCATCCCCGAATATTAGTATTACCTCTTTGATCTTAATTCGATCGTAAAATTAAATAATGCTGGTTCACAACCCTTCGGGCAAACATTCAAATCTTGTTTGATAAAGCCAAAGTCCCTTGAGTCAACACTCCCAATATCATCTTCATATTCAGATTCTTCAGAACTTGAAGAGGAAGATGACGAAGACTCATCTAAAAATCAGTTGTTCGTAATAATTTTTGTTAAAAATTTGATTTGATCATCAATGTGTTTTATGTTAAATATCAAAAATATAAAATTAACAATCAGGGCTGGATTTACGCAAAGACTGAGTAGGCTGACGCCTAGGGCGGCAAATATTATGGGCGGCAAATTTACGATTAGTTTTTAAAAAAATGTAATCGTAAATTTTAATGATATAATTAATGATTTTGCAGAAAAAGAGATTTTGCAGAGAAATACATAGTTCAAAAAAAGACTTACAGCCGTTTGCACCAGTGATACTTAGGTCAACCTTAACTTTAAGTGATACTTAAGTGTAAGAATTCGTTTGCACAACAGACACTTAACGGTTAACTGTCACTTAAAACTAAAACTAAGTTAAGCCGAAGATTTCTTTGGCTTAAGTAACACTTTTGTTATTTTATAACCTCAAAAATAGAAATTTTTATTGTTTTGGTGGTAAAAGCGTTAAATTATTTGAATTGTGTTTATAAATTTTCCAAATTAATTTAAAATAAATATTTTAAATAATGACCTAATTTATTTTTTAAAGGTTGGAGTTTTGTTATTGAGAAAATGCATTCTGAAAACTTTACAATATAGAAACTTTTTTGTCCAGTGCATTTTGTTTGTTAATTTTACCGTTTTCGAGTAAACAAATCAGAAACCAAATGCATGTCGACAATACGAAGTCAGCATTCTATACTATGATCGAATGGAAAAACCATTATGGGTGCAAATTTTAACCCTTTTTCAGTGAAACAGAATATTATAAATTTTTTTGGAAGAAAGCCTTGGAAAAAATCAACAACTATCTCAAACTTTATGCATTTATTTATTTCATTTACATTTAATACATATAACATATAACATATAATTGTGAATTAAATTTAATAAAGTTTTTGCCCTAACTGAAAAATTGAAGCCCTTTTTCTATTTTCTTTCTCTCGGTTGCTGCTACTCATTATGAATGCGCACGAAAAATAATTAACAATTACACAAATAAAAACCGTACTTTTAATAAAAAATGAACTTTAAAAAATAAATTTGAACTTTTTGGGGAACAAAACTTTAATTTTCTGTCAAATTGTCTCCTTACCAAATATCAAAAGTGGACAATTTTTACAATGTTGTCAAGCATTTTTAATACTTAACTAAAAAAATAATAAGTGTAACTTGTGCAAAGCTATTAATCGTTAAGGTCAACCTTAATACTAAGTGCTACTTAGTTATTGTGAACTTTTAAGAGTTAGTGGTGCAAACCGCCGTTATTTGTTTTATCATTTTAATTTATATTTTATTTTTATATTATAAAATTTGTTTGTTTCAAAGAATTGTCATTTAATTTTCTAAATCATTTATTAATTAAATTTTTATAAGAAATACTAGTGAAGTTTAAATTCTTTTAATGCTTAATTCTTACTACTGAAATATATGTATAGCAAATAAATGGTACAATATTGGTTGCACAGCTACAGCATTTTTTACATGCATTAAAAAAATTGTTTGAATTATTAAGTCAAACGTATTATAATGGACCTCTTCTAAGTTTTATGTGAAATAAATTATGATTTTAAGAAGAAAATAATAGGAATATTGAAAAAAAATATTCCAACCAAACTACTTTTGAATAAATAAACATTGAAAAAATTGTAAAAAAAACTCATTGAGAACTCTAAACTCAAAACAAAACACAGTTAAAAAAAATAAACAGGAATGAAGAAAATTAAGATTTATTGACAAAAATATAACTATAAATTAAGGATCTTAATTATGATTCATTTTAATATTGTTTTGAGACTAAAACACTAAAAAAACACGCTGTTATAGGAAACCGAACTAAAAAGTAGAAAATAATTTTATGTATAAAGGGTTTGTGTTACAGTGATAGAAAATCCAATAATTAATTATGACTAATTAATTTAGACTAAGATTTAAAAAAAAGTTATTAACAAAATAATTTAATTATAGTAAAAAGGCGTAAGGTGCTTGATATTAAATGTAACAAATATTTTATTGGTAGCTATTTACAAATTTAGAATAATTATGAAAATAAAGTAAATTGGACCCCACGTTTTTTTACTGTAACTGAATTATTTTGTTAATAACTTAATTTTTAGTTATTTTAATCTTATTCCACATTAATTCGTCATAATTAATTATTGAACTTTCTATCACTGTAACACAAACTCTTTAAACATAATTTTTTTCTAGTTTTTAGTTCGGCTTGCTATAAAAGCGTGTAGTTTTAGTTTTTTTTAAACTATAACTTATAAAACGATCCGTTCAGTTCTACCTGTTCTGTTGGAGGCATGATACAGTTGTTTACACATAGAAATTCCAAAAACCAAATTAAAACCAATATGTCTACACTTCCTGCCAGTTCTCAGTCTCAGTTCTCTTTTAAGTTTTTACTTTTTTTACGCGGGGAAAAGTGACTTTTAACAGTTTAACTGAAACTGGAACTGTTAGGCAATATAGGTTCTAACTTCAAATATACGAAAATAAATTAAGGCAAAGAAAGTACATTTACCATCTGTTTTTATTTTAGGTGGTTTAAACTTTTTTTTGAAGACCTTCTTTAAAAAATCATAAAATTTGTTGTTTTCGACGGCTATCCGAAATTTTTCGTGAATCTTCTCTTCTTCTATTTTAAAGTTCTCCAGTTTGATTTCATGGTTTTCTTTGTCAACTTTAAGTGAATCCAAAGTATCCTTAAAGAAAAAATATAGCGGTAAACTAATTTATTTGTAAAAACAGTATTTATATTTTAGAAACAGCTATACAGTGGGTCCGGAAAGATCCCACTTATACCTTAGAATATGTAGACTGTGTCAAAATATTGCGATTTAGCAACATATACATATGCCCAAAAGTTCAACATAAAAGTCATACATGGTGTTAAAGCAAAATTTTATTTTTTATTTGTTATTACTATTTATGCAGTTTTTAAAATATTGTTACGACTGATGACAAAAGGTTGTTTAAAGTAAAAAATAATAATACATGTCTGTTCAATTTTGGTGTTACCTTTGTAGGGCGATAAATGCGCAACCGTTTATGCATTAAATAATGTATAACTTTATTATACAGGGTATTCCAAATTCGAGCCTCATTATTGGGATCTCGGAAACTGGAAGAGATACAATGTCGGTTAAATGGAGGCAAAATTGCGCAACTTGATGCTAAAAGTGTTATTATTGTTCTTAATATAGACAGCTCTCTTAAACTTGCGCTTTTTCCAATGGGGTTTCTTTTGAATTCCTGCCCTCCAGCCGGGACGATTTTTTGGTATTGAGGGAAAAAATACGCTTGATCTGCCTGATCTTAAAAATAATATTGGACATTTTATGAGGAACAGGGCAACTGTTAAAAGAAAGATCAACGGGAGTATCAAAGGTAGAATTGGTAGCAAATAGTTCAGCTCTTTTAGCGGAGAAAATAAATTCATTTTTGCCAACTTGTCGAATTTTAGATCTAGAATTTTGGAGAAACTTTTTATCAGCTTGAAGCATTAAAAGTCTGGCTTTATTACAGGTTTTACCGAAGCACGTTTTGTTGTTTAAAGGTTTGAAGCTTCTTGGTGTGAGGAATATAAGTCTTATTGCCTATCTGAATTATTTAAGTAAGTTGTTTACAAATTTCGGAAGCATCGTAAAAATAAATAATGAGGTAAGTGGCAATAAAATCTCTCAGACCATCCCAGTATGTACAGGGTGTCCCAAGTTCGAGCCTCATCATTGGGATCCCGGAAACCTGAAGAGATACGAGGTCGGGTAAATAGAGGCAAAGTTGCGCAATTTGATGCTGATCAAAATGCCTCCTTAAAAATTTAAAAATTTCGAATACTGCCGAAGAATTTTGAAAAAAAAAATGAATATTTGCGATTTCAGTTTAATTTTTTATGACTTAATTTGACTAGATATAACAAAATAAATTTTACATTCTTATAGCTACTTTGTTTGTTCTACAAGACAGTGTTATTAGAGGTTTATATATATATACACAGTCTTGTAGAACAGGAAAAGTGGCATCAGGAATGTGAAACTTATTTTGTTATATCTTATCAAATAGAGTGATAAAAAAATAAAAATAAAATCGCGAGTATGCGTTTTTTTCCAAAAGTCTTCGGAAGTATTCGACATTTTTAAACTTTAAGGTGGCATTTTGATCAGGATCAAATTGCACAACTTTGCCTTTATTTAACGACCTTGTATCTCTTCAGCTTTCCTAGATCGGAATGATGAGGCTCGAATTTGGGACACCCTGTACAGAATATGATACAGTAATCAAGGCATGATCAGAGCGACCAAGAAAAGCAGTTACTGATGCTTGGTAGGGTTCAGGTTTGAAAGTAAGAAAATGATGAATTATGATTGGGAACTCTAGGGAATTAGGTGGGTTCTATGTTAAAAGATTAATGAGCGAGATACTGCTTGCTAAGGTTTCGGCTGGTTAGCCTTAAGGGTCAGTTTTTGTAGAACTTAGCCAACCCTTATTATAAACAAAATCACCAAGAACGACTACTTCGGCAATGAAACCTGGGAAATGATATTGTCATTCTATATTAAAAGCAGGTCAAGGACCTCAATGTGGACATTTTTAAATAAATGTCAGACCTAAAGGTAAAAAACTCTAGCACAAGTCAGGTCGCTGCGAAAAGATATAGGAAAAAACTTATTTTTTCCAAAATTATGTAATTTATTTTAAAAAGCGGGGGGTCTGTTTATTTTGACATTAACGCCTAAACAAAAAATGTATTGCACTGGTTCAAAAAGTCGCTAACCATGATAATTTACCAGGTATTTTTCTTAATGAACAGATTTTGGAGCTTTTGAATTTTTTTATTTTTTGTGTTAATTGCGATAGATCTTGATAGTGTAAATGTGAATTAAACTTTCGTTTATCATGTTGTATATTTAATGGACATTAAACCGATTTATAATAAATTGGAATAAAGGAACGCGATGGATTTTTTGTCTGACGACAAATTTAAAGGGCTGGACGTGAACCTTAAATCGTAATTACGCCGAAACAAATTTTTTCGAAGAAAAGATATTTAGGAGATGGTTCCTTAATAAGCAAAGAAAGGGATTTCATTAAGATTTAATTTAAAATCAAAATAAATCGAGAGTTTGGTTTTGTAGACAAATGCAGGGGGCATTATGACATTATTTGAGCGAAGAAGCGATTTTATAAATCAATCAATTTCGTCTCTTGAGGTATTTGCGATCTGAAGAGTGGAATTTAAATTGCAATATACAAGACATATTTTAACTTTTCATTACCTCCATGTCATGAACAAGGCTTAGTTTATTGTTGACTAACTGAGAAAGTTTATCCTCCTGTTCTTCACAACTTTTTAAAATTTGCAATTCTTCATTTAAACATACAATAGCAACATCTATGAAATTCCCTCCTATCAGAATAGGTAGACGAACTTTTCTTGCTTCGTAAATCCAGCTATTAAAATTGTCAATCATTTCTTGCATTTCAGAAATGCATAAAGTTTGGTAAAAAAGTAACCTAAAATGAAAGAAAAAAAAATATATATAAACAATGTTGTTCGGTTTTGGGAGAGTTAAAAGAATTAGTAAATTAATGATTCTCTGCGTTATCCACCATGACTTCATATCTCTTTTTTATTACTAATTTAAAAGTATAAAGCCTAAAGAATATGAAAACATTGGGTTGTCTAACTTTTTCTAGTCGTGACGTTGCCAGGTATAAATAGGTAAATGAATGTTGTAATTTTTACCCATCTGCTTACCAAATAAATCTTATACTAAAATGAAGATAATTTTATTCCAAAACTGGTGCAGGTTAAGAAGTTCGAATATCACACCCCCCCCCACGTTTTTGTGATAGAACGTAGAACATTAATACGTTTCTCACACTTTGTTATAATAGATCTGATGTTCTGGTTCCAAGTTAACTTTTTATCTAGGACTATTTCTAAATATTTAACCTACCTTTTGGCATAAATAACTAAGTTTTGTAATCTTATATAATCAATATTAGGTGCGTTATATCGTCTTTATTTAAAATGGTAGATTTTTTGAAAGAAATCTTACATCCATTAATACACATCCACTTTATTATTTTGCCTATTGCTTCTGATATCAATCTTACTCCTTCATCATATTTTTTATTTTGAATATACATACAGAAATCATCTGCATACTAAACTACTTTAAAGTCAACTATTTTGTGTATATCAGCCGTAGAAAGGTAAAAAAAGAGGATTCAAGTGTGTCTGTGTCTATAGACCAACTAAATTTATTTGAAATATCTGAGGAGGATAAGCTTGAGTCTACGGCTGAACTTTTCTAGTGTGCCAACCATCATTTACGATTATCATATTACGATCATCTATAAAGTTTTTTCACTCAATGGATCATTTTTGTAGAAACCCCACACACAACAGTGAACAATAAAATCGCCACACACCAGGTACTGTGCAGATATTTGCATAAAATTTTAAAACTAGATTTAATATTGGGTGTTCTATAAGCATGGCCGGTTTTAGCACTACCAGTGCTCTGGGCGAGATTTCTACGGCGCCTCTAACTGAAATTTAAACCCATAAAAAAAGGCAAACGATATAATGAAGTAACCATTCATTAGAAAACATAACCATTCATTAAAAAAAAACTAATCAAATTTCACTTTTCTAGCCTTTCTCTCGGCAAACTTTTTGGGATTGAAGAATGTTTAGGTCTACAGAATCAAAGGCACCTTTTATATCAATAATAATATTAATAACAATTGAAAAGCCTTTCTAAGGTTTTAAGTATACAACACAACAGTGAAGTTGGCCTATAAGAATCACCACTGGTAGGATCTTAACCACTAAAAAACTAATAAAATTTCACTTTTCTAGCCTTTCTCCCGGCAAACTTTTTATTAGGTTATCAAATTTGATGTTTTCAGCAATTTTATTTTCGATTGACAAAGCTGCCAAGTTTGTCAATCTAAATTGAGATAATGTCGATTGCAGATGAGTTTTTATTAGCTTAAGCTTACAAAAATTCGTTTCCCCACTAGTAACCGTTACAGAAATAGTCAATAATATTCGCAATGTTATCTATACATTTGGATACAGTTCTTGTGCGGAGCGATCTTTCATAAAATTCAAAACAAATACAGGAAAAACTACATTCTGATCAGGCAAAAAAGATTTTAGACTTACGAGTTCATCACACAACATACAACCATCTATATCTGATTTAAAGTCTACAGTTAATGAGATCACCACAGAGTTTGACCAGGTCACGTTTTTCCGGAATCTGTTTTATATTGTACGAAACAAGCCTGAGATTCCTAGTACTCATTTAACTGTTCAAATCTTTCATTGATTGAAATTAATGTAGTGTCTGAAAGTTGAAAAACTCAACCTCAAATTTCTTTTCTGGGGAAGATAGGCTAATCACGGGCAGTTCACCAGCTTGGCGCTTCATAAATCGAATTCTTTCTGTGGCTCTAAAGACTGGTTTAATTTCTAGTTCTTTAGTCAATCCTTTTGCAGTTATAATAGGGCTTTTAAAGCCTATATTTCTATATTCCTCTAAGAAGTGTATTCTCAGTGACCATTACAATAGTTCTATTCTTATTTTTGTTTTTTATTTTGTCTACTCTAATATATAAGGTTTTTAAAAATTCCTGCTTATACCTATATTTGTTTTATTTCCATTTTCTACAAGTTGGTCATAGAGAGCGCTGTGTACCAGTTGGCAACACAACAAAGTAGTCCTCGCTCAAAGTGTGACGGGATTTAAAGGGGTGCCCCTCATATCCGGCGCACTGGGCGGTCGCCCAACCGCGTCCTACCCTAACGCCGCTACTGTCTATAAGTAAATGAAAAGTTAATGTTTTTATCTTGCAAAATGCCAGTTGCACCGCAGGCCATTATACCACTATTAAAATTATTATTAAAATTTATAGGAGTAAACCAGATTTTTTGTGATAAAAACTAAAACTCCTGCATAACCATTTGCTTTATCATTGCGTACTATATTATACAAAAAAGCTTATGTTCTTACCTGCTTGAAACTACGTTTCTCTTACAAAATCAATGTCAATTTTATTTTGGTATAAATAGGCTTCAAAACTTTGTTTTTGGAAATTACAGATTGGGTAATATTGTCAAACAGTTTAAAAATAAATAAAAGTATACACGTCTTTTTTAGAAATCTTTAGCTTTGACATTTACCTGTTTATCCTATTAGCTCTTATACAAGCTTCATAAGGAGTGTCAATATTTTCAGGAAAATTTAACAGGTCTTCAAAACGCAATTCAGCAATTTTAAAAACTTCTTCGTTAGGTGTGGCGCTGCAAAAGAAACCGTCTTTGAACTTGGGATACGTTTTTCTTGATATTAACTCCTTTTCTAGCTCGTCGCCTACCGGTTTCTGAAAAGTGACAAAAAAATGTTAGACGACGACTAAACAAATTTTGAATGTATATTTGAAGATATAGCCATATTTGAAAAATTTTACTCCGTTTTAAGACATTTTAAAGAAGACATCCTGTTTTCTATGTTATCCATTATGACTTTCGCTCTAGACGGCTCTCGTCAGTACAGCTGTAGCGAGCGAGTACGCAGTCAATAACAGAGAAAAAGAGCCTACTTACTTCTAGGGTAGATCATTGTTCTTAGGTAGGATATTAAACCCTACCTTTGAAGCTGTACTTAGATCACATTCAGTAAAGATCGACAACAAATTTTACCGTAGTGGGTAAATATATTAAAAATGGAAAAAAATCTCTACTGTCTCGGGGTTTACGAAAAGTAGAACATAACTTGGCTTGCTCATCGCCTGTAGTTCAGTTGTGGTTCGATTTTGGTCGGCAGCGAAAGGGCGACAACGAAACGTCAAAGAACCCCGCACAAAACATATGAAAATTGAACACCGATCAATGTTCACAAAACTTCGTATTGTAATAGCTCTTCTTATGCTGATCAAAAATCCAAAAACGCCCCTAAGGGTCGGGGCATTTGGCGTATTTTTAGTGGATTGCTTTTTAACAACTGTTGTCAAACCTACAGCCCCTACACAGTAACTAGGCTTAGTCCTGCCATTTCCAAAGCAGAAAATCCATCCCCACCTCACCCCTTATAACTCGTCATGTGACTTTTCCACATTTATCGATTCTGAAAGCCTTTAATCGTGAATTGCATATCAGAGCCGACTAAATGATCACACTTAATACCGTTTGACTCCGATGAATGAACCTTCTACCCATAACACCAACTCTGGGGGAAACAACCCCAGTCCATACCAAAGCCAGCAACCCATATGTTCCTGCTTACCCATATGTTCCTCCTGGGTTCTCAATTAGAGTGATTGTGAATTCCATTCCACAGCAACTTGCGGGGTTTCTAATCCATATTCTTCGAATTCCCCTCCCCCTCCCCCGCGCCATCATCCCATAGCTCGTACTACTCCTGCTATTTGTAGTTATCTCCGTTTTAAACGTGTAAAGTTCTTTGCAAAAGGTTTGTAGAAGGATAATATACATGATATTGATAACGGGCAAAACCTAAATGCCAAAGTATGGATGCAACATACGCCCAAGTTCCTAAAGTTCTCGCTCCTGCTATTCATTTACAGTAATGCTCTAATATTAATTCTTCATCCTCGGTATCTCCTTGTTGATTATTTTCTTCATTGAAGGCGATCCATACTTTTCATAGGATATTAAGTAGTAATCGCTCAGGGGCAGGGCTGGCAAAAACCCGGGTTTTTGTATCAAGTTGATGAGTTTTTGGATTTTTGTGTCGGGTTTTTGTGTTTTTGGGTTATTGTAAGTTTTTGCGATTTTTGACATTTCTCGATAAAAAATTATTTTGGGTTGGCGTATTTTTGAAAAATAAAAAAATATCTAAATGTGGATTGAATCCAGTATAAATTCACTTAAGAATGGAAAACTTGGAAGATCAAAAAGTTCTTTATGTGCTAGGCACTATGGTAGATGTTCTAGAGATACCTTATGATTCACAATATGCAGAAAATGACAAAGAATGGCAATCACTTAATATTCCTGATCTTGCTGTTTAAGAAAATGCAAACTCAAGTTCAACAAGTTTAGCTTCAATAGCTTCTGATTCTCCCGAGTTTTTACCATCGAGTACTGATAGTGATATCGTTGAAGAAAAAGAAAATACTCCACCATGACTAGAGAAAAATGGTAAAAAGAAAGAATAAAAACAAATTAGATCAAAACACCAGTCAAAAGAACTAAAAAACGGTGTGTATTACGGGAGTGGTCATTAGAAGGCTGAAGAATGGGAGTATGTTGTAAAGTTAAACGGCAACAAAACTAGATGTAACCTAAGATTTTTTTTTCTTTTATTTGGGTTTTTGCGTATGGGTTTTTGCCTAAATTAAAATGGGTTTTTGATACAAAACCCCACTTGGTTTTTCAAGTAGGTTTTTGGGTCTTGCCATCCTTGCTCAGTGGGCTGTAAAATGCAGTTTACGATCGCCATGATTGAGAACCCGTAAGCAGGAACATATGGCAGGCTTTGGTACGGACTAGGTCTGTACTCACCCTTCAGGGTTGGTGTTAGGGGTGGAGGTTTCATTCTTTGGGGTCGACAGATAATTAGTGTGATCAATTAGTCGGCTCTAATATGGAATTTACGATCATGACGAGCTATAAGAGATGGGGTGGTAGATTCTGCTGCTTTGGAAGTGGCATGACTAAACCTGTATAAGGGCTGTAGGTTTGACAACTGTTGTAAAATATTCCGTAAGGCACAAAAAAATTGTTAAATGCAGCCCTCCGACTTTTAGGGTCAGTTTTGGCAGGATGAAAGGGGTTTTTGGGCTTCGTGCCCATTAAGACTTATAATAAGCATAACAAGAACTATCAAAATACTAAGTTTCATGAAAATTGATGGGTGTTTAATTTCCATATTTAATTATATATTATTTATATATTAAATTATCTTTAACGCCAGGTTTAGCGCCAATGCAGGTCGATGTTGTTTTATAAATTACGCGAGCGACAAATTTATAAATTCACCTATATTACGGCGATATTCACCAACAAAAAATGCTTAAGTTGCACTCAATAACAATTACTAAAATGCTTCAAAATTAATCAAAACTTAATGGCACTTTTTATCCATTTTAAATGTAACACAATATTTATTTTGATCCCTAGCAGGCTTCGGTTATTCGCACATTTTTTAAAGACCCTATAAATTTTTTTACCGCAATTAATGGCTTCTTTGTTAGATCTGCTTCTTCCGCTTCTGCAAAATTGTCAGGAAGGACAACTTTAACTTTTATTTTTTCTTCTGGATATTCATTTGGATCATATTCAGGAATTGGTGGGCCATTTTTCCTAAAAGAAAATTTCTTTTTTAAAAATTTTGTATCCTTAGCAAAAACCATTGGCTTTACCCAATGAGTAAATTTTGAAAACCATTGATAAATTTAGGGCAGGTTTTCGTTTGAAAAATATGCGGATAAGTTTCCCGAAAGGCGCCATTTGTAACCAATAGGCTTCAGGAGGACCCTGTATAAGAAGAACTATAACAATATATTTACCTAAAGTCTTCTGGAAGTTCCTGATTTATCTGATCAATTTTCATTTGTTTTGCTTTTAGTTTTTCAATGAGCTCGTATTTGTAATCCCTTATATCAAATACCTTCTGAACAAAACTATGTCTTAAATTATATTGCTAAAAAAAATAATTTTATTAATATTACACTTTGGTTGTTGTTTTGTCTAGATCAAAAACGGGCAAAAATTCTAAAAATCAATGCAAGATAAACAGTCTAGTTTTAAATTAAAAAAAAAATACACAAGGTATTTTCTTAAATAATATAAACATAGCAAACTTTACAATAATAGGCATAATCCATTTAGATGTTTATTTCTCTTTGGTGCGTTACGGCATACTACTAAAAGTTATTTAATTTATGTTGGTATGAGAAATTCGCGATTTAAATTAGAATAAAAAGGAGCAATAAATACCTGAAATGCCGAAACACAAAAAGCAAATATTCGGTCAAATTCTAGGGTTTATTAAGGGGACGTCCATTAATAACGTGGCGCATTTAGGGGGTGGGGAGGGGGTCGAGCCGAATCTTACCTAACCTCACGTGGAGAAGAGAGGGGTCTCGACAAATATCACGTAATTTTTTTTGCTGCAGGAAACAGTTTAATATTGCGAGAAGACTGGGTTAAAATAGGTAAAACATGTTTCTCCACAAAAATATAGCTAATTTCACAAGCTAACAAATAAGCTAATCTTACACCATGATACTTTTTCACTGTGATTCTACGTTCTTAGAAGTTTAAAATACTATAATCTTAATTAGTCTTAAATAAAAATTATTAAATACATTATGTTTTTTTAAACAAATCCGCAATCAAGCACGGATTAACACATTTACACTCAAAATACGCATTTTGAAAAATCAAACGTGAGATTTGGGAGGAGGGATGGGGAATCGAACCAAATCTCACGACATCTCACCAAGACGGGGTAGAATTGAAAATCGTCAACTCACGTAATTAATGGACGCCCTCCAGGGGAAAGTTGGATAATACCGAGCCCTTAATGAATTTATTGATATGTAAGTAGGGCATGATTATGATTTATTAAAAGAAAAATGCAGTAAATGCTAGGTAATTTATTTGGCGATCCATACAGCTTGGCAAAAAAACCAAAAAACATCGCGGTATTATCAATCTGGTCTGATAATATCGTGCCCACATCTGATATTACCGTACCCCTATTCATTTCGTAAAATTTGTTGTGCAGCCATATAATAAAAATAACTCAAATCAATTTTTACTTGTTGTTACGTACTAGTATTAATAAGAAACCTAGACTTCTTGCTATTTATAGAAATAATCTTTTAATGGACAAGATACATCAACTATTAAAAATATGATCTAACACTTCTAATTTTTATATAAACAAAACATGGGTAATTGCTAATTCTTTAAGTTGCTCTAAAACTGACAGTGGTGACATTCAGGAGTGGATTCATTATGGTTAATTATTGGTTCTATATGTGGAACGTCAACACCTCCAGACTGATTGACCTGCCCTGACGAGGTATAGTCGGAATTATAGCCATTTGTAGTTACGTCATCCAGGTAAGAAAAAACGTATGGCGTAGGTAAATAGATAATTAGATATTTTTGCCAATCAATATTAGGTTAGGAAATTTACTATGGCGTTTGTTATGTTCTGTATACCTTAAAAAATAAACAAATCATGATTTAGCAGTATATCAAAATTTTTACATTCGTCTATACACTTTCACTCACATCTCAAAAATAAAAAATAATTCTATAATATTTATTTATTAATAAAGTTAATAACAATAACCAATTATTATGATATGAATAATGAACAAACGCAGCTGATAACGCTGCTTGGTGTCATCTTGCCAGCTACTACGAAATGATACCCTGCTAAAGATCCACATCTCGTCAATAAAAACTTAATTAAAACTTTTCCGGACCTCAATTGATTCTTTAATAAACAATATTTGGCAAGTTCATCAAATATTTTCTATTATTTGATTTTATTTACTTGAAGACTAAACTTTTGATCCATCTTCATAAGGACTCGATGGAAAACTTAAAATATTTAATTTCTTGCTAATGTTACATATTTGTTTCTGGCGTACATAGAATAAATGGTATATCGAATTATAATTTTTAAATATGTAATTTTGGTTTTTGCGATACTTTGCTTGGAAGACGTACTGGTCGCCTAATCCTGATCTGCTTTTATCCCATTCTCCTTTATATTTTCGATCGTTGTTGGGCTCAATTTTGTTGCATCTGCGGCTCGTTGTATTACATTCTTAATTCGGACTGCGATTCCGTTTTGGACTTGTTTCTTTTCCAGTTAAAAAAAGGTAAGATATTTAAAATTATATGCTACGATCGTTAATTATACTTATTATATCTTTTTCTTGGCAATATTTAAAACTTTTTGAAATAACTTTCGACCACAAGTTGACACACTTCACATACTTTACATAACCAAAATTATAAATAGATGAATAACCATCGATCACTAATTTTTTAAAGTTTGTTGTCACCACTGTTTGGAATATACTAAACAAAGATAAACAAAAATGACGTCATTACAAATGGGTATAATTCTGACTGTATTTCATCAACAATAGTATCATAAGTTAAAATGTTAATGTTGTCGAAAATGTGTGTGTGTGTGTCCTAGTTCGGTAATATCGCGCAATGCTATATTGGCTGGGCGCAAAAATTAGCGTTGTTTCTTCGTAGCTGCTTAGAACTATGATATTTTGGCGTTGACTGAATTATTAGACACGCTGTATTAACCAAGTCTCTTCTATTACTTTTAGTACATATTTGTAAAAGTGAAACATAATTAAATTAATTGTGTTCTTACTAAAAACAATAACGTAATAATTTTAATTAAAACGTATCGAAAAAATGAAACCTTTTAAAAATTAACGAATAAGTTGGGTGTCTTATTAAAAATGGTGGTAATTGTCTCGAAAGTTGCCTCCTCTCCGATTTTGACCAAATTTGGTATACGTTTGGGGCGCTGATGATTACGAATCTGAAAAAATATTTTTTCGGCAACGTTTCGTTTTCGAGATATTCATCATCAAAGTTGAAAATCAAACTAACCTCATTTTCACTATATTCCCCCTTCTTTTTGTACACAAATCTTGATTTTTACACTAAAGTGGCACACAATATTTTATAAACACCTTTTAAAACCTTGTATTTTTATTTATTTTACACCTTTTTCCCATTAAACTGCGAACTTTCAAGTTCAAAGGCAGCAGCCATATTTGCTAGTGTATACATGGTTGCGGCCACGTTGGGGGCGTGTGAAAGTGGATGTTTGCAATTAAATGAAAAAAGATGTAAATTAAATATAAAAAACAAGTTTTAAAAGGTGTTTGTGAAATATTGTGTGCCAATTGCCAATGTAGTGTAAAAATCAAGAATTCTGTGCAAAAAGAAGGAGGAATAGTGTAAATAAGGTTAGTTTGATTTTCAACTTTGATGATGAATATCTCGAAAACGAAACGTTGCCGAAAAAATAATAATCAGCGCTCCAAAAAAACCCCATATACCAAATTTGGTCAAAATCGGAGAGGAGGCAAGTTTCGAGACAATTACCAAAATGGTAATTTTATGTCGTATCTCTTTTCTTTCTCCCAGCAATTGTTTTAAGTTAAAAACGATTTTTTTTTGCTTATAAGCAAACATAATATGTCTTCGCGAATATTGCATAAAAATTATCCTAAAACTATTGAAAGTATTCGGAAACATCTATCTATCACTATAATCGGGTCATTTTGAGAATGATGAAAGCAAAAGCGGTCCAAAAAGTCAGTAACCATTGGTTACAAACGCAACTAAGTGCGAAACCTTTGCTTTATGGCCGGATTATACTTATTCACTTTTGTTATAAAATAGGCTATGTCTCAATTATATATGCACTGCTTGGAGATTAATGTTTGCGTTCTCGAAAAATTCGAGAAAGTATAGTCGCGATCCAGACTGAGCAACTTGGCAAAGATTTCTCGTAGGTCTTAGCTTAAGTAATTAAGAAAAAAAAAATAGTTAGATAAATAAAGACGGGACGCTAAAATACAGGAAGACATAAATGTAGGAATACATACCTCGGCTCGGCGCGTCGCGTCGGCTCTTTTCGTTCGTCGGCAAGCATTAACAACATTTTTATAATTTTTGATATGGTAGAAGTGAATTTTTTTTTAAGTGTAATTATATATTCCCCGGGTTTTTTCTAATGCGTTGTTAAAATTTTGTTTATAACTTCTACAAATAATTTAGACAAATTCAAAAGCCCTAAGTTCTAGTCGGCCATGGTTAGTTCTGGTTAGCAAAGAGCCTTTTAATTTTCCCCAATTATATTTTAGACGCAAAAATGCGGGGATGTATCAAAAAAGACCCCAAGTTATTACATTAAAATGTATTTTCTTAACCGAGTCCCTGCATAATAAAGCATCTTTCATGTGTCAACACTGTCAAGAAGGTCGCCAAAGGGGTTTCTCTAGACGCGAGTGATTGAAACAACGATTTAACTTAACGACCAAACCACATAACCACAGACATAACCTTAAGATTTAAAAAAAATGCGCCTCGTCTTCCTCGAAACCCACGATCACTACCGATGGCTTACGAACAGTAAGCCGAGCGAAGGTATGTATTCCTACATTTATGCCTTCCTCTAAAATACTATGACTTTTTCTGTCACTTTAATTTGTTAAGTTTACCTTGCCTCTTGTGTCTAATAACTTCTTATAATGTCTGACGGTGGTTTCTCTCTCTTCAAGAGGAACTTTGTATTCATGACTCTCCTTTAGTTTATAATCACCAAAGGAACTTTTGGCCTCTGTTAAAAATTTCTCATCATCTGGATGATTTTTGCCAGGAACAGGTTTTTTGGCCATAAAGGCGTCCCACTAAAAAAAATACTAGTCAGGCCAGGCTCCACACGTTGGCACCAATGTTGGCACTAACCATTGATCGATAGGATATATTTTTGCTCTAACGCTACTTGCTCAACGTGTGGATGAAGAAATTTGCATCCCCAACGCAAATACCAACGGGGCAGCATTGCCGCTTTGTAGTACGAACAAGCGTGAGAGACAAAAGAAGCGCAGTATAACCTTTCTCTCTCGCTCTAAGGTGCTAATTACTCCCCGAGAAGCCGACGAATCAGCACACGGAGCAGGGTATATACCCGTCTCAACGACGTTGAACCGAGAGAGAGTAAGGTTATACTGAGATTATTTTTTCTCTTTCGCATCCTTGTTCCAGTAGGTATATGCTCGAAGGTTGAGACTAATGCAAATTGGGGTCAACATTGGTGCCAACCAGAGCTGTCAAAGTACTCTTAAATAGTACTTCAAGTACAAGTACCAAGTTTTTAATTTTTTAAAAATTACTTCAAGTACAAGTACCAAGTATTCATTAAAATGTACTTGGATTTTCAAGTAAATTGAAAAGTACTTGAAGTACCACTCAAGTATTTTACTTGAAGTAAATCCAAGTACTTGAAGTAAACCAAAGTACTTGAGTAAACCAAAGTACTTAAAGTAAAACAAAGTACTTGAAGTAAAACAAAGTACTTGAAGTACACAAAGTACTTCAAGAAAACCCAAAGTACTTGAAGTACATAAAAGTCTTGAAGTAATTAAAGTACTTCAAGTAAAACAAATTATACTTGAGTAGAATTTTTTGTAAGGAAGTTAGAGGGTTTATTCCTCAAAACAGAGTTTTCCAACAACCCCTAAAAGCTTTAAGGACTGAGCGCTACGTTATTGGAAATAGAACAGTCGTTAAAAACTATAGTTAGGAAAACAAGTAGGGTTGCTAAGTGTCCCGTTTTAAGTCGGAATCTTATGCATCCGATGTCCGAAATATTGTAAAATTTCGTACTCGGGCGAGCGCTTGGGCCTTAAACTATTATAGGAAATATTGGTTTTTCCCAAAATGGGTTTTTTCCCTGTGGTTGGCAACGGGTTGGCCTTTGCACCCGTTGGCATCCGAACATCTGTCAAAAGCGAGTGTTTTCATATGGGTGCCTACAGCAGTTTGGCACCCAAAACCTATTCTCGGGAAATATTTTAATTTCCCATTAACACAAAATCAAGTCAGAACAACCTAACTTCAATTTTAATGTCGTTTCCATTTCATTAGTGGAAATTTTGTTTAAGTTGCCTACAGGGCTTTTCGTTCAAATGAAGGTAATAATGAACGCATTCACAATACGAAATAGTTGGGGAACCGCTCCATCAAACGTCAAATCGCACCAATAGAATATTCTTGAACTGTCACATTTTTGACATTTTCGGGAGTGATTTGGAAACTGTTTCGTATCCTGAATGCGTTCGATAATAAAATTGTCATGAAAAATGGCTGTTAGTAATCATTATTAAATATAACAAATTGGGTATCAAAAGAAAGGATTTTTTTATAAGGATTGATTTCGAAAAAAGGACAAAAGTCTAATTCTTAGTAATACTTACTTGTCTTGCTGTTGGATTAACTTGTTTGTACGATTATCTAAGGCGTGTAATTCGAGTACTTGGTTGATTTTTTACTTCAAGTACTTTTTATTTACTTGAAGTATTGTTTTTACTTCAAGTACTTTTATTTACTTGAAGTACTTTCTTTACTTAAAGTACTTTTTTTTACTTGAAGTACTTTTTTTACTTCAAGTACATCGTAATACTTCAAGTACTTAAATAATAACTTCAAGTAATTTACTTTGTCAAATCAAGTAAAAATCCAAGTATCTTCATAAAAACTAATCAAGTACAAGTACAAGTACCTTCTAATAAAAAGTACTTGAAGTAAAATACTTGAAGTACAAAAAAGTACTTGAAGTAAAATTTTACTTGAAGTACTTCAAGTTTTGACAGCTCTGGTGCCAACACATGGAGCCGGTATCAAACTTGCGCATTTTTATGGTCCATTTTTTATTGCTTGAAATATGTTTAAACCATATAAAAAACATTTAAATTTGATATTTGGTTATCTTATTTATTGATCATAAAGAACGCTTTCTTGGGCCCAATGTTATAAGTTTGAGTTAACCCTAATTCTGTTATCTCTCTTTCTCTACAAGTTGAAATGACCGTACGGGGTTATTAGTTATGGAATTTATAATATTGAGCATGACACTTTTTTTAATACGTCTTATTTCTTTAAATACTACGAAGCGTATTTGATCGTGTGAGTGTTAGTATCTTAAATATTGATGAAAGCACTCACTAATAAAATATTACTTTTCAGCTTTTCTACTTAAAGTCATTTTTATAATCAAAAAAGTTATTATAAATATTAAAAGGAATCTACATGAACTGGATACGACCCTGTTTAAATATAAATTTACTTTATATTAATCGTTGAGCATATCTCTGCTAGAGGCAGCCTTGTCACTCGGCCATGTAAACTATTATGCGATAGAATAAGAAGAATGGCAGTGAACCTTTCTTTTGCTGCGCTCGCTTATTTAGTCGATGGAAAGGGATATGTACCCCGCCCACCAATCAGCACAAAATGCGGGTTACACACCCCTTCCTGCCGACCAATTGGGCGGAGCAAGAGGAAATGTTATACTGCTACTTTTCTTTCTCTATCGCACACTTGTTTGAACGGCCAAATGGCAAGGATGCCTTGTATGCGCGATATCAAAATCTACTTTTAGCCCAAAATCTTTGTAATTATGTATCAAAATAAAAAGAAGAGCAAAGTATAACCTCACAATTTAACTGTTTTGATGACAAGAGTATTTTTGGAGATATTTTTGGATAATATAACGAATTTTCTCGTTGAATTTACTAAATTCTAGTGCGGTTTCTTGACTTTGGTGGAATATGGCATCCGGCCTCTTTGGCTGGGACCTACTTTATGGTAGTGTCGAAAAAGATGTAAAGAATAATCAGGACATTTTGGTTTGTCTTACTCATTTGGTGCTGGTTTCCAATGGGTTTAAATGCATCGGTTTGGGGGAGAGCAAAAATATCGATGGTTCTGAATCCAAAAGCGAAAGCCTACCGAAAGGGTGGAATACAGATTACACAATGCGATATGTTTATCAAGGAAGACTGTACATTCTTAAGGGCACTAACCTGGATGACGGAATTATGATTAACCTTATAAGAGTAGATGAACGCACAGTAGGTTTGATTCAGTTAAATGTACGCCAGGTTGCAGAAAAAACTGGCACTTTGGATGAAATGATTCCCGATAATAAAAATATTGTGGATCAGATAAAAAAGCAATTAATCGATAAAGTTGTTATATCTACAAAAAGCAGAAACACTTCAAGTCAAACTGACCCACCTGAAAGGACTACTAGAGGTGTTGATATAGATCCTATACATGACCCTCTTCGGTCACCAGGTGGAAGTGCGGGAGTGGCTGGGAGGCATCCTTTAGTTGGTGTAAGTAACATATTTTGACTTAGACCTGTAATGTCTTTATACTATATACAGAGATATAGTTTGGCCAGTTGGATAAATAAATTTAGTTCTTATGGGTTGATTATGTTTTTTTTTTAAACATACAGCTTTTTAATTTAAAAATTATTTTACCATTTACTTTTAAAAGCTTTTTTAAATTTTTTATTTATGTTTTAGAATGACCCCTATGATTATGGACGTTCTGACTTGGATCCTTTTGGCATAAACCCTTTGGGAATACCAGGCAGAATTGGTCAACCACCTGGAGGAGGAGGCATGCTTTTCCAACCTCCTCGTCCTCCCTTTCCAGGTAAAACAATACATGCATATTATTCTGTTACAAAAATACAAACTAAGATATTTAATTTTACACTGTGCTATATATTTTTTGTAGCTGCACCAGGTAATTTTGGTGTACCACCAGGTTCTCTGCCACCAGGGGCTCGTTTTGATCCTTTCAGGCCACCTGAAAGCTTTCCCAATCCCAGAAGACCTCCAAATAGGCCAGACAATGATGAGTTTCCACCTCCTGGGTATGATGATATGTTTATGTAATGAAATGGATAGAGATCTATAAGACTTTACATGAAGTAAGTGGTAAAAGGCTAAGAATAACAATATTTTATACTTTAGTTTCTATGTATAAACTATAACTAAATAAAATTAAGAGAAGAAAATAAAAATTTGTTCAAGAATAGTGTTTGTTTTTTTATTTTCCAGTTTAAAGTTATGATGATTAGGATTTAAATAAACTAAACGGTATTTTATATAATGAAAATATAAGAAAGTTAAAAATGTATTTTTTAATTTAAAAAAATATATTAGAAGTCCAAAGTATATAATATGTACGATGTGAGATTTTTGTATCTTTTTGGCTGTTTTAAAATTTTATTATCGTTTCAGGCAAGCTTTTATGTATTTCCTAGGTGAAACAGTTTAAAATCATCTAGTAATTTTTTTGCTTTGCTGGATTACTTAACATGAAAGGAAGGTTTTGGAAAAAATTAAAATTAAAAATGTTTAAATAATCATAATTTTAGAGATTTTAAAAATTGGCAATATTTTTGATGGTTTATGTAAATATGGTTTTCGTAAAATTTAGCATAACCTAAGACACCTGTATACCTGCATATCTTAGAAAATACAGGCCCAGAAGATGGTCCAATGTGTAGGGAGTAATGCTGATACTCTAAAGGAAACAAAACAATTAAAATATATGTCATAGTCGCCTTTTGAAACGAAAGTTGGAGCTAAGGTCTTTTATAGAAAGAAATTTTGCCATAAAATAATTTTCAGAATTATAAATTTTGTGTATAAAATAATAGCTAGAGCATTTAGCCACTCATAAAATTTAATTTTTTTTCGAAATATACCAAGAAACATTGAAAATATTAATAATAAAAAAATAAAAACTACAAAACTATTATAGCTAATATCATAGTTGCTCAAATTTGCCAGATGTTTTTTGCTTGGTTTCAAATATTACTTGCTCTGGAAATTTAAGCAAATCTGCTTTTACAAAATCCGGAGTGAAGCTCGAGTAATTTTGAGAAACGGGTGAATTGAATATTCGAAAGCAAGTATTCAACACCATGCAAAAAATATCCAGCTTAAAATTTTGGCAGAAATGGGATTTGGTAAAACAATTCTGCGAATAAAACAAACTTAAAACCAAAATACTACTTAATTAACAATATAAAATACACTTCTCACTAAGGAAACGATTGACGATACGATTGACAGATCCAGCCTTTTAATATTAGTGATATTGGTTCCAAAATTCGCCAACAACCAATATGCCGAAGACCTTTGAAAACAGTAGCCCGTGTGTATTTCTGGATTTTTCAAGTCCAGGTACCAGCAATGTTATACGGTATTTTACCAAATGTATTGACACCTTAATTGGTGCATTTTCTGTTTTTATAAAATAGCAAAATGCGTTTGTGGTGTTCACAGGTCGCGCAGCCACGTACTTTATGTACAGCTTTATGTAGCTAGGTTTGTCCTTACCTCGGTCACAAAACTACAAATTTTCTTGGCCTATTGGATTTGGTGAATGGTATGGTGATTACCAAAATGTTTTCTTTCTCTTCAATATCTTTGGTCGTCATCTTCATCAACTCACGTCGACAAGCGCTTTCTATTCCAAAAATTTTCTACATATTGCTGTTCCAAACCAATTTAAAGTAAAAAAGTAAAAACCAAAATTTTGGATTTTTTGGTTTTTACTTATCATCGACTCTCTTTAAAAAGGATGTTACTTTATATAATTTGCTTATATCAACGTTCTTCTCAAATTTTATGATTAATTTTAATATCGAATATTTTGACCATAGCATTGATGGGGCAGATGTACTTGGTAATATATAAAAATATGCCAGCAAAACCTCTTCCTTTATTGTGGGTAATTGTTTTTCGACTCGAATAAACTAAACTTTTTGTGAAAGACTTTTCACAATTTCAAAAATCGTGCGGTAAAGTAAAAATCGTACGGCAAAGTCAAATAGTGCGGAAAATTGGTACTTTTCGCACGATAAATCGTGCGTAAAAGTTACTTTTCCGCACGATCGTAGGGAAAATATATTTGCTGCTTTAAATATTAGCAAAGTTTGAAGAAAAAAGCATGTTCTGTTTGGAGTAAAAATGACTTTTTGTGGCTCGCCTGTAATGTTGGACGAGCGTAGCAAATTCGACAAACGTACAGCCTCGCCACATAAAGTATCAATTTTACTCCTCACAGAACAATATATAGTCGGAATTATACCCATTTCTAATGACGTCATTTTTGTTAATCTTTGTTAAGTATTATATTCCAAACAGCGGTGACAACAAACTTTAAAAAAAAATGGTGTCCGGTAATTATTCATTTTTTATATTTTTGGTTATGGGAAGTATCCGTCACTCAGCGTTGTTAGCAGCAGCACTTTCGTATTAGATCTAGTACTTTTTAAGTGATTTAGTACGCTAGTACCCCCTCACAAATCTAGTACGTTTTCAGACTATTCAATTCGCATTCAAAAATAAGCCTACGGCCTGTAGCGATGTTGCCATGAGTACAACAACTGACAGCGGCAGATTTTTTGCGGTCAGCTAAGAGTTATTGATGAGACTGTTGAGACTCGCATATGCGACACCCCGCTGGCGAGCTTCTTGACTTTATAACCTAAAAATTAAATTTTAATGTTAAGTAATAGTTTGGGGGTTTTCTATTACTGCATTTTTCGTCTAAAATATAATTGGGGAATATAAAAAGCCGCTTTGCTAACCAGAAAAAACCATGACCGTCTAGAACTTGGGCTTTTTTAAAATTTTCTAAATTATTTGTAGAAGTTATAAACACAATTTTAACAACCTTAAAAAAAAATCCGAGGAATATATAATTACACTTTTTTAAAAAATTATAACTTCTAAAAAAAAATTTTTAAAAAATTTTTTAATACTTTTTGTAGGAATAATTTAGACAAATTTAAAAGCCATAAGTTCTAGTCGGGGATGGGGATTCTGGACAAACGGACTTTCCTCAATAATATATTAAAGTAAAAATGGGGAAAAATAAAAAAAACCCCTGATTTCTTTTTTTATTAAATGCATTATATGAAAATGACTACTTTTCAAATTACGCGCCGAGTCTCTGCATAATGAAGCATATGCTGTTTTAAATTCTCAGATGGTTTAGCTCAAATCTATCTGACGTCACTAGATTACCCTAATTTTACCCTTGTCCATATACTACTAAAACAACGGCCATCTTTCTTTAGCGCTTTTCCATCAATTAATTTAAAAACGGCGATGAAATAGCGATTATGGATTCATCGATGAATTTAACAACCCCTCGTTTCATGTGTCAACACAGTAAAAAAACTTGCCAGCGGGGGTGCCTAGACGGAAGTCCAAAATTAGTACGATATCCCGAAATCTAATACGAAACTATAGCGACATCTAGTACGAAAAAAATGTCTGCTAACAACGCTGCCGTCACTGTCAATCAAAAATATTGGTGTGTCAACTTGTCGAAAGTTTTAAATAATGCCAAAAAAATATACTTATAATAGTTATATTGTTATTAAAATAAACAATCGCACTTCAAATTGAGAATGTAATACGGCAAGCTGCAGTGCAGATGCAACAAAATTGAGGCCAACAACGATTGCAAATATAAAGAATGGGATAAAATCAGACCAGGATTACGCTTCCAGTATGTCATGGGACACAATTTATTATATGTACGTCAAAAAAGAATATGTAACATTGGCAAAAGTTGAGGGAAGAATATGAACATTTTGAGTTTTCCATCGCTTCTTTTAGAAGATGGATCAAAAGTATAGGCTTTAAGCAAAAAATAATAAATAATAGAAAATATTTAATGGACTTGCCAGATATGGTTTATAAAAAATTATTTTTTTAGGGGGGTATATTAAAAATAGAAATTTAAATCCGAAAGGTTTTATGGCCGTTTGCACCAACAATTTTAAGGCCCCCTTGCTTTAAGTATTCCTTAAATCTCAAATACCAATTATTTTTTTGCTTGTTTGGCCATTTAAGGTTACCTTGTGCAAGGGGGTTTTAACTTGGGGAAAAATAAATCTTAAATTTTTTTGAACGTAAAAAAACATACCAGATTATTAGTTTCTAAACGGTGTAATTTTCTCCTTATTGTCAAAAATATCTAATTATCTATTTACGCCATCAGTTTGTTTTGACCTCCGACTAGTGAGGTGCGGTTAAAAAAAAAAACTACATTTTTTTTTCCGGGAAGGCAGTAGGAGGAACCGTATCTGTTTTTCCCGTCGGGGATAAAGGGAAAAACTCCCCTGCCTTTAAAATGTAGTTTAAGTCTGGTGATTCCTATAACCCTTTTTTAAAAAAATCCCGTGGTGCGTTGACCATATGGCGGTATAGGCACATCGTGAGGACAAAAGAAAGAAACCGGTTATATCTGGTTTTTTTTTGTTGCTTTCTCAAATTGAATGTGCATTTGAATATTTTTATATTAAATAGTCGGGCTTCGATCGGTTTCGACCCCCGGGCTACATCGGGTTCTAAAAAATTTTTAGCCCCTCTTTTAAACCCCATTTAAGGGGGGGGAACCAATCGGAAGGTTGCTCCGCCTCTTGCTAAGTTTTGAAGGGGTGAGGGCGGCTGGCGAATGCCTGAGCAAACCATCCGGGGTTTAACAGCCCCCATTTTGCAAGTCAAGTCTATTTACGCAATACGTTTTTTCTTACCTGGATGACGTAACTACAAATGGGCATAATTCGGACTATATAGTCGTTACTATTAATTATCTAAACTATATCCTCTAGCTCTTTTCCCCCTTTTCCCTTTTTTTCTTCTTTGCAAGGATTCTTGTTAACCTTGGTCCGAGCCTTAACTCAATAACAGAGGGAGTTAGACTTAACAAAAAAAATTCCAGAGGTGATTCGGTTTTTTCTAGTTTTGGCACAAAAGCTCTTTGAACAACAGGTGCCCTCTCAGGAGGCCTTAATAAAAAGGAATTACGGATTAAGTTAATCTGGGTGTTAGAAATATGTTCGATATTTGATAAAAATCTTTGGGTACTTGTCATATATGACCGCTTCCATCCTGGTTCCAAGATATTAGGTAATGAGATGGTGACAGGTATATAGTCGGATCAGTATTAGAATGAAAATTCGATGCTGTTTGAAAACAAAAAACACATAAAAAGTAGCTAAAAAGCTTTAATTTTTACTGGCGGCCGCCTTTGCCTTGTATAATGTGCCGCTTCCCGCATGTAAAAATGTCCATATAAAAAGCAAAGGCGGCCGCCAGTGAAAATCCCCTTTTTCTTTTTTGTTTTTTTTTTTCAAAAAAGCAATTCATTCAATACTAATCCGAATTTTAAAAAAAAAATATGTGCAGGACTTATAATAATGTTCAGTTAAATTTGATATTTTTTTTTCCGTTATCTTAATGCATTAAAGAGACATCTTAGGGGGGGTTTTATTTAAAATGTCTGTGATAATTGTAGAACTGTAATTTATGTATGCAAGATTGAATGATTAATGGAGGGGCATCCCCCCCCTCGCATGCTATTCTTTTGTTTTTTTTTTCGTTATTTTGGTGGAAATTTTTCGTATTTATTTTAATGGG